>LR751841.1:106502-130706 GCA_902729485.2 Mus minutoides
TTCTCCCAAATCTGCTTAGGCACTTAAACACTCACAAGTAGGTTACATCTGATGGTGTGAACTAGATAGATTACAGTGTTCGATATCAGATCACTCTTTTACTAAAACTTTGTAAATTCAAACAGGTCCAGAACCACTGAAGCAGTGTAATCTCTGGAACCGGACTGAGACCGCCTCGTTTCCTCCTCTAGCCATTAGACATTACCTGCTGGACCTTTTGTACCCTATCCTGAGGACGTTGCCTCTTTGCCTGTTGAAAATTCCAAGCATGTGGGGTCCTGTATTAGGGTATTCTGGCAGCTATAAATCACTGCTCTGTATAATATTGTCACTGCAAAGAGGCTGGCCTTTCCCTTCATGTACTACATATATATCTCAAATCTTTGCTGCTTGCACGGTGACATTATGTCTCTATTAAGCAACTTCTTAAGAAATGCATAAGAAGCAAAAACAAACCCCATCTCCACTCCTCATTCATAACACAAAACACAGCAGTAGCATTTATCTTTGTAAAAACTATTTGCTCAAAGGAGTGATGACTACTTAATGATTAATGTCCTACTTCAGTAGGTAATGTCCTACAGTCACAAGGAGTTCAGAAGTGATCTGAAATTCAAGTGTAGTGAGCCAGGCATCCAAACAACAATTTTTATCTCCAGGCTTGAGAGATGTAAATTTAGCCACATACAAGTGCTTCATAGATGAAGAAGCAAAGAGAACTAGCTTATGTAGGAAACAGGGAAAGAGACAGAGGGAGCTGGGGGGAGGGGAAGCAGCAGGAGGGCACAGGAGTCAGACATCCATGAAAGTAGAAGCTCAGAGAAGGGCGTCTCTCTGCTTTATGCTGTTTGGGGTTCTAACACTCTATGAACCCCTTACTTAAGGTCTGCCTTTGTATCTAAAGAGATTCCCTTATAAGCTCATAAAAATGAACCCCTTTTTGTTTTTGCTTAACTCAAGTTTCTTTTAGTTCTTTGCAATTTAAGAGTCTAAGCAATTATGAGTGTTTCTTAGAATGGGACTAAGCTAATTTCCTCCCAAATACAATTATAGTTCTCAGAAACCATGTCTCCAGTTCTCTGAAAAATGTTAATGAATAATCTCCTTGATTTTGTGTTTTTCTCCAATAAATTACTTCCCAAACCATTGGAAATTGTAACCACTTGTCTGGTTGTGAATGCTAGTGGATGGCCCAATGAGCAAGCTGGGAACTGTTAACAGGAAGGCTGAGCTGAAGAGCTGCCTGTGGTGTTCCATGCACAACTTGTTTTGCTAGACATGTGGCAATGATTTAGAATTGTGTACATGGACTCATATACACATATGTCTATACATGCACATAAACATATGTATCAATATAATAATCACATTTTTACTACCCATGTGATGCTAGTTTATGTGCTAGAATTAAATGGAACAATAGATGAGCTTGGCTCCTAACATTTTTTGGAGGCACTGTCTTAGACTTAACATAATCTCCATGCTGTTGTTGCTGCTGTTATTTCTTCTTCATTTTCACCTTTCCCAGGGACTATACCACCAGATTGTCTCCCATCTGTCTCTTCTGACATCATTTTGTTCACTGAAAGCCAAGTTTCTAGCCTTTTACCATGTCAGCATCCTTGCCACCTGCAATAGCACGGATTGGCACGGGCGTGTGTGCTATATGAGATAGAGAGCCGACACTATTGTTTTTGCTTCTCTGGGAAGAGGGTAGCCATCACAGTGTCCACAGCAAAGCAGATTGCCCTTGGGAGCCATATATGGACTTCTGAAAAGCTGGCAGGCTGGTTAATCCCTATACAGAACCCTCACTTCCTATATGGCTTCTTTGTCTGGCTTAGCCATTCTGGTATTTTGACAGGTCTATGAGTGGTACGAGGATGTTTTATTAATACAATAAAATTTCTCACCTGAGTTAAAACTTGAGCTTACTTGTTACATGGTTTTAATAAATTATTTGTTGAGGTGTACATGAACAGTATTCTGATAAAAAATGAATTTTTATGTTTGTAGAATTCACGACTAGTCTAATGATTGTCTCGCCATCCCCGTGTCTTGATGAAGAGATAAATGCTAATTGTTGCACTCTCCTTAAAAATCCTTTCTTTATGAAGATCACTGGAAGTTGATTATTAATGAAGCTTAGTTTTCCATAAATAAGGAAATCTGGCAATTAAAACTTTATTTGCTGAAATTTCAAGAGAGCCAGATTCCCTTGGGAAGGCCACTTATTTATTTATTCATGCTAATTTGGCTCTTAGAATCCTTCTGTTGGCTCCTCTTCACAGTTTTGTGGTTTAGAAAAATCACCCTGCTCTAAATAAAGTCCCTCTCTTTTGTTTGGTATTTTTATGTGACGAAGTCTTTGTCTTTAAAACGCTCTCCCAGCAAGTATCTACCTCAATGTATTTATAAAATGTGATTAAAAAAAAAGAAAAAAGCTAGTAGGTGAGACTAAGAGGAAACATTTTTTGTGTGTGTAGTCTTTCTACTCAGCGTTAGTGTGGACACAAACTGTCAGTACATCTATTTTGATTTTTAGACCGATTTATCCCCTCTCTCCCTACTCACACCCTTCATCCCCAATATGGCTCCCTCATGATCAAAGGTTCTCGGCAGTGCTGGGAAAATGAACAATAGGATGGATTTTATGAGGACCGTTCAGGAGCCATTTCCTAATCTTCCCTGATCTTTCTTATCTTCTGGTTTGTTGATTCAGTTGAACTGGGGTAAGACTCAGATGTGTGTTTTAAAATGTGTTTATTTATTGGTGTACATGACTCCTTTATTATAAGATATAGTCCTCATGGTGTCTGCACTGTAAAGTCTTGCTCAATCTCTCCAGATAGCTACGGCTTGAGTTTCCTTTGCATTCTGCAGACATGAATGTGCAGGAAGGCAGTCAAGGAGCCACCAAATGTAGATTTTTACGAAGAGCCTTAGGTGGGTTTGTGATCTCATGGTTTGGAATCAGTACTGTAGTATATAACCTCTGTCTGTCTGTCTGTCTGTCTGACTGTCTGTCTGACGGTCTGTCTGTCTCTGTCTCTGTCTCTGTCTCTGTCTCTGTCTCTATCTCTCTTACTCTCCTTCATCCTTTGGTTCAGCATCTTCTCATTTTAGTTCACTTTATGCCCCATAATCCTGCTAAGTTTCTCTTGGAAAAACTTGATTTTTATTATGATTTCAAAGGTTACAGCTGCCATAAAAAATGGAAAAACAGAGAAATTATAAATATGATACATAAAATTGGAAATCATACCCAAGACATAACCAGGGAAATGAAACCATTATAACTATTTAAAAGTTAAGGAATCTGTCACAGGTGTATCATTACAGAAGCAGTGGAAGGGATGGGGAGTTTATCAGGACGCAGTGGGTGAGATAACATGATTCAGGACAGGAGGAAGCAGCTCTGTTCCTGAGCTGGAGAAGGAGGGGAAGGCCAGGATCCTCAGAGCTCAGGAGCAAGGCTACTTAGGAATGGGGAGAAAGGCTGTGGAGGGAGTGATGCTGGAGAAGCCCTAGATAGATAGGATTCGGAGCAAGCCTGGCTTTTCCTGTCTAGCTACTATGCAGTCTTGGTCAAGTGAAGCGGTGAGGTTAGCCATGCCATAATACAGAGCAAGGGAAGAACAAAAGCATAAAAATAAAACAGAAACAAATCTGAGGGCAAGAAGGCACTGATGTTTTCTGTGGACTTCTGCAAGACCTGTGTTCCTGTGTTTGCAAGCCTGGCTTCTACATTAATCATCCATGTTTGTCTTTTTATTGAAATGGTTATGAGTACTTAACGCATACTGAAGCCAGATTCTGAGATGAACTAAAATCTCCTTCTCTCTCTCTCTCTCTCTCTCTCTCTCTCTCTCTCTCTCCTCTCTCTGTGTGTCTCTCTGTGTCTGTCTGTCTCTCTGTGTGTGTTATGTATAATTTTTCTCCTTTATCATTACATATCATGTTCTTCTCATGATGTCCTTTCCTTCAGAATCCTCCCTGGTCCCTTCTCATGTACGTTTAACTCTCCGAGTAACCAGAGCCCCCAGTGATGACTTCCTTCATACAGGCACATTGGTTGTTGGCATAGCCAATTGGCAGAGTAAAAGAAAGCCCATGTTAGAAGAGCTCCCCCACATTGAAGAGCACTTGCTGCTCTTGTAGAGGACTGGTGCTTGACTCCTATACCCACTTCACATGGCTCACAACTTACTACCTGTAACTTGGACACCAAGGGATCCAATGCCCTCTTCTGGCTTCTTTGGGTATGCACACATGTATGTGTGTGGGCGTGTGCATGTGTTCGTGTGTGTATGTATGCATGCACAAATCTTAAAAAACAACAAAGTACTTGTGATGGCTTGTATAAATTCGGCCCAGAGAGTGGCACTATTAAAAGTTATGGCCCTGTTGAAGTAGGTGTGTCACTGTGGGTGTGGGCTTTAAAACCCTCATCCTAGTGCCTGGAAGTGAGTATGGAAGCTATTATTCTGCTAGCAGCCTTCAGATGAAGATGTAGAACTCTCAGCTCCTCCTGCAACATGCCTGCCTGGATGCTTCTGTGTTCCCACCTTGATGATAATGGACTGAACCTCTGAACCTATAAGACAGCCCCAATTAAACATTCTTGTAAGAGTTGCCTTGGTCATGGTGCCTGTTTAAAGCAGTAAAGCCCTAAGACAGTCCTTTTTAGTTTTTTAGGCATCTTTCCAGTTTCCCTACACTAATTGACCCTCCCAGGAAAGTTCATCTTCCTTGTTCATCTACCTTGTTTATGTGACAGTGACTATTCAGTGTATTCATATTTTTGTAAAGATAGTCACATGAGTATATCTGTTTGTCTAATACATTGACATATCCTGTACATTTTATAGTACGTAAACTAAATCTTGATGAAAAGGCAAGTAAGAAAAAAATCTTCCCTGGATATTTTTGTGTGATAACCAGATTGTTTTTTTGGGGGGGGTGGGGAGAGGCAATTATTCTATAGAGATTTCCATTTTAAATAGTATTACAAACAATGAAGCTGTTAGGGATTTCAAATTAATAAATATTTATTATATGCTTTCACGAAATGGTCTCTTCATGATGCGAAACAGAGAAAGAGACTGTTCAACTCACATTACTAACCAATTAATTATGGGATAGGAACCACATTTCTTGCTTTTGTGTTTAAATTATTCGGTATAAAAAGGTACAGCACACCCATTACATTAGTGAGTTTGGGGATGCTAAAGCCTGCTGCCTCTAAACCTTCCTTTTGTCTGTAAGGAGCAATTTTTGCCAATCAGGCAGATTCCCTCGGGTGCCTAGATGGCCTGTCCTGATCACACAGCGAAGTAAATGTGAGTTTAGCTGGAACTGTCTTCATCTCTAGCCCTGTTCTGCTCCTATGGCTTTACCCCAGTGTTTCCCCCCAGACTTACTAGCCTTCCCTTCCAAAGCAGGAGCCTTTCAAGCTTAACCTCCCAGGGACCAGATCTTCCATTAGCATCTTTTCTGAGGCATTTTCAATGGATGCTTCCAAAGGGTTTGAGTCCTCTTTGGGGGCAGGACTCACCCCCGTTTCTGACACCAGGGTGGGGCTAAACTCTAGGCCTTTGACAGCACAGAAGGAAGCCTCTTCCTTTCCATCAGCAACAGCTTGTAGTGTTGCGCAAGCTCTCTGACGCAGCTTCTTGAACTACAGAATTAAATCTGCAACCACAAAAGAAAGAAGCTGATTTCTCATGGCCCTTGTGTAATTTCAGAAAGTTTTTGGGAAGTCTCTAAATTGAATTTAACTGTTGAGCACAGACTGAACTTAAAACCCTCATCTGTTTTAAGTCACCCTCCCTCTTATACTGTATACCCCCTCACTCAGAGCTGAGTCCTAAGTGCTTTGGCTCTGGACATATGCTCTGGGTGAAAGGCCAAAGAACCCGAGGGGCTGAGATTATTGCCTGCATCACCACATTCCTTCTGTTTGAATTCACTCAGCTAAAACCGCTGAGTGGGGGTGAGATGCCCTACACACAGCAGGGTTGCAAAGGTGGGTGGAAAGAACATTGGCCCACAAGAAACGCCACATTAGTATTCAGTAAGGAAAACAGGAAGGTGGGAAGAACAAGAGACATTTCTCAACCTCTTGCCCCTAATTTCCTAATTCAGAGGGTGTCATCTTCATTCAGCAAGAAGCCAGACCCATGGTAATTAAGTTTCTTCCTGGCACTGGCCAGGCCAATTAGCTTCTTGGTACTCAGTGAGCCTTTCTGAATACAGGGGAGGAAAGATTTGTTAATCAAGATAACGGTTGTAACAAGCCACCTATAGTTAGGAGACGTTTGAGAAAAGTTAGCTTCTTGATGACATCACAGCTCAGAGACATGAAGAAACAGTGGGTGGTGCTGTGTATCCCCCCAGCAAAGTGACTGAGGTAGTCTTCTGGATGTGTGACTCTGCCATGGTTTCTGGTGTGTCCCTCCCTGCACTGGGCTGATAAACGGAGAAAAAAAAACGAGTTTATGGAGGACTCCAAGGAGACCTAGGGGCTAGGTTGAGAAGTAGCTTAGCCTCGATTCTTCACACACCCACTGGCCAGAACTCAGCATTACAGCTTCAGCTGACTTGGCAGGAAGTTGTAAAATGTGAGTCCAGTTTTATGCCTCGGACCAAAAAAAGAAAAGAGACTGAACCAGATCACGGTGTCTGTCATGCTGTGCAGCAGGAAGCAGCAGTAATAGAAACCCCACTTATATCAAGGCACTTAAATATCTCCTGACAAGTGCGAGAGTGTGTTCCATGCTAAGCTTCACAAGCAGCTTAGCTATGGTTTGTGTTAATGGTAGACAGTGGACCATCATTCTTCTGGCTTCTTCATGATCAGTGATGATCTTTTAACCTACTCTTTGGCTATTGGCACCAGTTATGTGAATGTTTCCATAACATGGATTTTCTGTGCACCATGAAAATCTTATACAAGTCTTCAGTTGGTCAGGGGTAAGGACTCCAGATTCCATTATATGACTTCCACATAATTTTGTTCCTTAAATCTTATCATTACATCACTAAGCAGTCAGTGCATGATATTTCTCTAGTTAAAATTTAAGATAGTAAAGATTATCCATAAAATAATGCCCATGTTATGGTGTGATTTGAAGGGTCCTACCAAAAGGCTTATTATGGGTTGTGTATATTTGGTCTCCATTTAGTGGTACTAATATCAGAGGTTCTGGGAACTCAAGGAGGTGAATGAGACGTTGTTGGAGGAAGTAGGTTACTGGAGATAGATGCTCGATGTTCCATCTTCTCCCCATCTTCTTCCTGTTAGGCAGGACACGAACAGCCTCTTCTATTGTATGTCCCCACTACCTAGATGGTGTACTTCACAACAAACACAGAAAAAGAGTCAGTGGCCATGGGCCCAGTTCTGAAGTCTTAAGCTAGAATAGAGAACTCCTCCTCCTAAGCGGTTCTCTCTGGTATTTTGTTCATAGAGATGAGAAAAGTGATAAAGTCTCCCTCGTTTTTAACAGTTCTGGAAACAGTCAGAGTCAGTGTCAGAAATGAGGCTCTCAGGAGGTGGGGGAAGCATGGAGAAAGGGGAACTACTCCCAGATCTGAATCCTGGGCAGGGGACTCAGCTGTGGTCTGGAGCCCCCAGCAGTACGGCAGGAGCATCAGAGTGCCAGTGTTCTTGGAAAAGTTGGAAGAGGAAAGGTTTCAGAATTGGAATTTATGGGTGTTCTCTTTAGCTATCCTGGGGTAGGCACTTCTGGCTGGCCTCATCTGTCTTGGTCTTGATGTGATATCTGAGTTAAGAACTAGCACCATTCTTAACAAAACTTCCAACTGGGTTCTCTTAGTTGATCCTGGTCTAAAATGTATAGGCACAGTTTTAGGCCATCCCTGTTCAACTGCCTTGTAATTTTCTTGGGGTTTCTCTATCAAATACTTGACAAAAAAAAAACTGGAGGATTAAACAGTCGTTACCTTGGTGATAACTAGAAATCGAGGCTGCAATCTCTTCCTGCCAGAGCTGTCATTCCCAGGAAACTCACAATTTCATTTCCTAATGAGATAGATAATTCTGTTCCAAGGACCCTTTTGGTTTTCCAGTGCTCTGTATTGCATGTGAGGCATTCCGACCTGCATGTCCCACTGTGGGTAATTGTAAAAGCAGGTAGAAGTCTTTACCAAACACATCATCCAATGCCACAGATGTGATGGTGTCAGCTACATGAAATGCTTGAGTTAGGTATTGCTTTTGTTTTTCATATGGAAGAAATGACTTCCTTTGAGAGTCTGGAAGCTTGCCAAATGTTGAGAGCAGGGTCAAATTCTTCTTTTGCCATAAAACATCTAGGATTCTGTAAAAAGCCCTCTAATGCAGGCCCCTGTGAGTGAGGACTCCTTTGCAGCTGTGTCCTGTGATAGGACCTCACACAGGTAGGAGGGAAGGCAAGAGTGGAAGGAAGATTGCCTGGAAATCTCATGCCCGTGAACAACAACAGAAGTGGGATTGAGAGCAGACAGGAGGGTGATTATCTGTTACTACTGAAGGATAAAAGACTCCAATTGCACAGATGAGATGGCAAAATGGAGACGCTTTGAGAGTAAATGGCTCAGTGTCCTTTATTCATTTGAAATTAACTCAAGAAAATCAGAGCACTGCCCACATGTCATAGTTCCATCTACCTGGGGGGGGGGGTGAGGATCTCTTGAGTCCAGAAGTTTGGGGACTGATTAGGGAACATAGTGCCTCAGGGAGAGAAAAAAGAAACAAAAATCACTCCATAATAAGAACTCTCAAGTCTTATAAAAATGGGTTCTCATAGATGGCCAACAGAATTCCCCCAAACCAGACATCATCCTCAGCAGTGGAAAAGTCCCATGATTTATTTAGTCTATTTCCTGCATGAAAATCCACAAAGATTTGTTTCTGTTTCTTTGGGGATTTACTCTAGTGACAAAACTCTGCTTTCAGGATCTTTTTTCCCCCTCAAAAGGCATTTAAAGTAATCTCCATTCATGATGGGTGCTGTTTTGTGGGCAAGATCTACCATTTGGACCTCTGGATTGAGGATTTAGACTCCAGATGTTAAAAGAAATAGTATTTTGACATTTTGGGATGAGCAAAAGTAAAATGGAAATATCAGCACTCGGAAAGCTGATACAGGACCACAGGTTCAAAGCTAGCTGAGACTGAATGGTTTGACACTGAGTCAAAAAGCATAAAATAGAAAAACCAAATAGGGTTACAGAGTGTACTCTTGAGTTATTGTGAGGGTCATATAAGGTGGTATATAGAAAGTAATTAATACAGAGTCTGTGGTATAATGAAATTCTAACATAGTTTAGGAGAAAAAGGGTATCAGAGAACAAGACAGAATCAAACAGCCAAAACTCATTTAAAGACAAGAAGTGCCAATCTGGTCTAGAAGATGCTGGGACAGTCTCAAGCCCATGAAAGAGTGATGGGTTTCCAGAGCTTGTATTCAGATCTCTACTGCCATGCTGTTGTTCTTGCCATCCTCAAGCACACAGACAGACACACATAATACACATGAATAGATTCTAGGGGAGATGTCAGAGCTCACATCTTGGAGGTAATATAATCACATTTATGAAGAGACATCAATAAAGCATCTTTTGTGAAAAGTCATTTAAACATCTATGACAGGTACCTTTCTTGCTCTTAAAGGCTTCTCAATAGTTAGGCTCAGGGTCTAATTATCTGGCTGCTTAACTTATACACCATTTCAATCTGGTTCTGATCTCTCTGGAAATGCATAACAGCTGGAGTTCTCTAAAATAACCCATGACCCAGAGTGTTGGAAGACAGGGATAACATCCATGGCTGTGCTGATCCAGGCTTAGTATGTTTCCTAAAGGTGAGCTGAAGGTCGTGTGTCATCTGCCTTCAATCAGGGATGCTTGTGGGGAAAACAGAAAGCATGCCTTGCCACAATGCAGTCCAGCTGCACGAAGAACCTCCAGGGAAGAAGCTGGAGAGGCAATAACACAAAGCAGGCAGAGTTCAAGGTGACTCGTGTGGGTGTGCTTGCTCTGGGTTGGCTGAGTCTGACAGCAAAATAGCCATGAAAGAACAGAAACTCCATCCTGGGAGTTTGGCCTGGACTTTCTCTAAGGGAGACATTTGGGATAGGAAGTGGTAGTACTGCATGCAAGTTGGCCCAGGATGGAGCCCACTCCTGCCTGTATCAGCTCCATCAGACTCCTCCCTCCTTCTCTGGTCTTTGCAGCTCTATGGGTCCGTTTGGACTCCTCCTGGATTTTCATTTCTGAGCTTGAGGAGAGCTAACCTGAGCTCCAGCCTATAATTTGATTCACAGTGCAGTGCGTTGAGCCCAAGAGGCTCTCTGGGTGTTATACATCAATACTTTTTTTTTTTTCTGATAATTCAGCCTATGTCAAGTCTCAGGCAGGCAAGTAAGCAAACAAACTCACATGCCTTCTACCTTCCAACTCATGGGATATTTTTCCATCTGATTGGTCCTGAGTTCCCATTCCTCATGCTTTAGTTGTGTACTTTTAGGGCTCTGTGTAATCTGTACATGGGAAACAAAGGCATTTCTTTTATGTATCCTTTCTACGGCCTTAAACAGTGTTAACCCCACATAGGTGAATGGCGAAGGTTTCTTGGGGGAAATGAATGAATAAGGCTTGAGAAAAAAAAAAGCATTACTCTTTCCCTTAAATTGATATTTTTCCTTCAGTCCCTGGATCAGGGGCTTTAGTTGACCAACCTGCAAATGCTCAGCTGGATGCAATAGCAGGGTTTTTCCTGCTACCATCTGCTGACTAAACCATCCCCCAAGGCTCAAGCCAGAACAAAAGGAACATTGGGAACGCTTGGAGGGAGTGTGGAAGCTGGACAGGAAGAGGTGTTTAAGGGAAATGGAGAACATTAGCCGATGTCACAGAGGTTTATTTCTGTTTCTATGGGGGATTTTGTCTGGTGACCAAACTGCTTTCAGGATTTCCTTTCCCCACAAAGCTCTTAGAGCATGCATCAGTTGTGGTGGAGTCTATTTCTTTGGGCAAGGCTTTTTCCGTCTGTTCAGATTTAGATTGGGACTTTAAGATAATGAGATTCTAAGAGGAGTGATACTTTGAAGTTCTAGGGAGAGAAAAGGTGCAACAGCTCCTGATGGAGGAGTCCTTAAAACATCTCCTCTGGTATACTCCTCAAAAGCAGCCCACTGTTTTCCCTCCTGGGGCAACCACATCAAGGGTGTGTGGGCAGTGGAGACCTCAGGCCTCTATGCGGTGGGAGATGCAGGAGGTCTGAGCCCTCGGTGTGCTGGTTTAAGCCACATTTTGGAACTAGTGGCCAGACAAGGCTTTGTGTGTTCCCGAGGGAGCTTCCTCTGGCCCAAGGCTCTAAGAGTTTCCAACTGGTAGGGATACCCATATATAAGCCATGCACTTAGGAGACTCAATAAATCCTCACCGATTGACTCCAGACCACTGCTCCCTGCCCAGTCTGAGATATAAATTTTCTTTAAAAATCGTTTGGGAGATGGGGGTGTGATCAGAAGGCTTTAAAAAATGCAAGACTCTCTAAATTCATGCTTGTTGTCAGATTTTACAACGAACTATACCACAAATGACTTTTACTGATGCTTGTGTGAGTAGCACTTGTTTGTGTAATACACAGGGCAGCAATGATTAACCCTGAACTGACGGAACAGCGAGGCACAGAAAGAGAAATCACTGGGGAAAGTGACTCATTTTCATGCAGTTAAATTTAGAATGAGTGAGTTAGTAAACATGGCTTATGGAGAACTGTCAGAGAATAACAGGGATATGAATTCTAGTCTCTAAAAAAACCCGAATGTTTTTATCATGATGTGCTTGATGCTATAATTAAATAAATCCTGTGCCTTTTACTAGAAACCTTTTCCTTTTGTGTAATTAGCCATTGTGACTATGATTAGTTAATAGAATGGAGGAGTGAAGGCTTTGTTACCACTCCCCCTTGTGTAGGGAGTACAGTTGAGGTCTTGATATCTCTACCACGTGCTTTACAAAGATGCCCTGAAAAATCAGTATAGGTAAAATGACTGATTAATAAAGGAGAGAGAGGAGAAGGTGTCTTTTTTCTGATGCATATACTTCTGCTCATATTCCACTGGCTGAGTGCTCATCACAGGGCCTCACCCAAATGGTCATGGAGCTGTGGCTACAGTCACATAGCCACGTGTGGAAGCCAGGGCCTGGCCCAAACTCTCTGAACCCACTGTCTGTTAGGCAAGTGTTCCATAAGAAGAATCAGGGGCAAGGAAATAATGGAGTCAAGTTTATAAAGTCATTTTTGAGTTCTGACTGCCACCCTCCTACTGGGTGATTTAGTCTCTTTGATCAACAGTTTCCTCATCTAAAAAGTAAAGTTCATAATAATAACTTTTAGGATTGTAACAGGGACTAAATATAGCACTATCTGTGAGCTTCTTGTAAACAAGGGGGGGGAGGCATGGTGCTCCTGCTTCCTTGGATAAGCAGAGCTGAGGTTTTATTTATTTGTTTTTAATAGATTTGCTACATGGTTTTGAAGCCTACTTTTCAGTTCATCAGAGACTGCATGACTGGAGAAAATGTGTGCTTCTTAAACTAACACTATATTTCTTAATGATTGCATAGGAAAAAGCACACAGAGTTTTAAAACTGAAGTTTGGAAATGGGGGTTGGTGTCATGGAAAGAAAGCCTGGTTTCTAAATGGCAGCTCTGATGTTGGCCAGTTGGCAGACCACAATCTGGTCACTTCATCTGTCTGGGTTCTAATTTCTTCAGAGACAGAGAGAGCTGTTAAGCTAAATGGTCCTTTCTCGATGGTGAATGAGATATTGTGAGGAGAAGCTCAGTTAGAGGACTCACCCACATTATCAGATTACAATCAGGAGCAGGGCACTGGAGAAGTAGTGCCTAACCCATCAAAATTTATAGTAACATCTTTCCCCAGTTTAAGAGGGAAGCATCCATTTTCCTACTTCTACAGGGGATGGTTTATTTGCATGCATATAAATCAAGTACCTTAACACTTTTGTGTCGTATCATTTGCCTCAAGTCCTTTTCCTGAGCATCTTTTTATGCTTCTTTCTTGAACTAATATGGGCATACGCACTGAACAAACCACAGACCTGGCTGAATAGAGGTTATTTCAGGGATAAGTGACTATTGGACTGTGACAGAAAGGTCTGTCCCTATGTAAACTGGATCTAGAGATTTGGAAGAAAGATCGAAGCCAGACAGACTTGTGATTGAACAAACACCTCTCTATCACTCGCTTAAGGTTCATTTCCTCTATAGAATCTTATGTGCAAGCAAAAGCTTTGGGTTTAGAAGTTAAATACTGTGAGAGACGGTTCCCCAAACCCAGCAGACACTGAGTAAATGGTTGATGAGGACACATGACTACTAGTAATTCTTGGGACTCTTGTGTTTTTGTACTGTTAACCACAAACATGTAATTGTTCAAGAATGTAGTGAAATACATAATAACCACTATTGAATCATGGCAATGACCCAGTCTCTGACTCTCAGCTTTCTGGATCTGTTAAGTGGGGACAGTCTCTTCTCTTCTCTTCTCTTCTCTTCTCTTCTCTTCTCTTCTCTTCTCTTCTCTTCTCTTCTCTTCTCTTCTCTTCTCTTCTCTTCTCTTCCTCCATCTTCTTTTCTTTTCTCTACTTCTCTCTCTTTTTTTGTACAATGGTTCATACAACTAGAGATGGTGTATGCAAAATGCCTGCCACAGGGTCTCTGTGTGTATCAATAAATGGCAGGACCCAAGTGCTTTTCTTATCTAGGTTTTGATGTCCTGCTTTGTGATTTGTGCAGCATACTAAGTCATGGAGAACAAAAGAAGCTTAAGAAACGGTCCTTATCATAAGGAGTATGGGGCCTAGCTGAAGTGTAGGGCATGCTAATGACAGTACAGGTTGGCGTGGTTACAAGTACCCTCCGAGCCAGCAGTACTGAGGGTGTTCTTGCTTCCGACACAGGCAGTGAGTGTGCTGGCAGCTGGTTCATCGTGCATTCATCCTATTTAAAGATGAATCATTATTAAATTTGCATTTGTAGATGGATCTTTTATTTGCAAAAAAGAATGTTTTGTTGTTTTGTGGTACATAGTATGAAAATGGTGGGAACTGTAAAATTCTCCAATTTTAAGTGTGAGAGCAGAAATGAGAAAAGCCTGATGTGTTTGTGAGGTTATTCATGCCAAGCTCTGCAGAGGTAAAAATCAGAAACCAGATATGTTGATACCTATGCTAATGTTCATCGCTCTGTGTTCAGTTTGGGGTTCAGGGGAGTAAGATTCACTGCAGAATGGAGTCTTGTTTTTCTGTCTCTTAAAATTCAGTACATTTATTCTAAAGAGATTGATGGCTCAGATGAACATTGGGAAGTGTCTCTACCTTTCATCTCCTTCAAATCATGCCAGGAAAGGCCTCCAGCGCACTTCACTTGAGCTTACCTTTTCTAAAGTTTCTCGCTCCCTGGGTGATGGTAGTCACGGAATCATTCCTTGTTAACACACAGATGACTCCAGAAATTTCTTCACTTCAAAGTGAATATTTTATTCACCTGAGTGTTTAACTGTGTCAATGTGCTCTCATTATCAGATTTAATTGAATAATTCAACAAGGAAATGTGCCTGGTACATACGTTATACAGATGTGTTTGCCAAACTTACCCTGGCTTACAGGAGAGGGTAATTCTCCGACGTCCGGGGTTATTTAGAAAGGCTGCAGCAGATGTCAACATATTTGCAGAAATGTGTGAAGACTGAAATGTGTCCCCAGTTTACTCTTCCCTCATGTTCCAAGATGTGCTGAAGCTGTATCAGTGAACTGCTGGTCATGAACAGGTGCATTTATTTTCCTACTGGATGGCAATTTGTGTGTGTGTGTGTGTGTGTGTGTGTGTGTGTGCCACAGTAAAGTCTGCTAAGAATGGTTATTCTCCGAGGTATAAGGTATATTGGAAGACCTTGGATATGTAAACAACTGGTTGTGTTCCAGACCTACTGACAGAAAGCCACTGAAATCTGACATTATCATGGAGGTGTTGCTTGTTACGTCTGCAATTAATGTTCTCCTCCAAATTAGTATGTCGGAACTTTAAATTCCAAAGTTCCAACACCAAGGGATGGAGCCTTTGTGGAAAGATTAAGTCATGTGAGTCAGTTTCAAGGGAATGGGCTGAATTCCTTCCTAAGTGAGAGTTCAGAGAGCTTCCTGGCCTTTTTGTTTCTTCTGCCATGTGGGGATGGTGTTTTCTTTCTGCCATTTCTGCCATGCTAGATTAAATAAGAGTGTCCCTCTTAAGCAAGAGAGACAGAATCTAGTGATGCCACCCGTGATAGTGGACTTCTGTCTCTAAAACAGGAGAAATAATTTTTGGTTGTTTATGAATTATCCAGCCAGTAGGATTTTCGTACAGAAGTAGACAAAAGCAGACAAAGAAATATTTTCATTGCATTCAGCTGTGATTACAAAAACATATACACTAAATTATTTTTCTTAAATAATATAGATACCTGACTAATTTGGACAATTAGATACATAATTTTAGTTAAACCGCTACCAGGAACCTTGTAAATTGTAGAGTATGTAAGAGCAATTTACTGCAAGACTTTGGTGAAAAGAACTGGGTTTCCATATTCCAAAGTCCTCCTTCACCTCTGCATAACGAAGCTTGCTCCACTGGCTAGTGGCATGGCTTAGTGGGCAGAAATGCTTGCCACCAATTCTGAAGATCTGAGTTTAAGCTTTGGGAGCCACACTGTAGAAGAAGAGAACCCAGTCCTGCTAGTTGTCCTCCTACTACAACATGTAGGTAGTGTCATGGCCTCCACACTCACGCACACACACATATAAATAAATGTGATTGATATATATAAATCAGAATTTAGGATTGTGTCAAATTTTATTATGAGGTTTTATTGAAAGAGTTTATAATAAAACAGAAAGTCATTTCTTAAGCCTCTTGGAGGAATGTCATATGACCATTTAAGTGGGAGATCAAACCAAGGCTCCAATGTACTCACTAACAATTTTCTCCAAAAGATCCTATTGTTCCCTGATACTGTATCTCTTTATTTTTGACAGAAAATGAGACACAGACAGATATGTTCTCTTCAGGCCTAGTGGATAGGAACTAGCTTACATTCACTCATGCCTTCTGTCTCCAGATCAGTACCTTGGTTGCCATTGTGCCTTCAAACCCCATGCTAATCATGTGGTCTTGGAAGTCTGAGAGACAAGAAGTTGGATCATAAAAATAGGAATGCTGTAAGAGAGCAAAGAAAAGAGTAACAACTCATTTAAACTCAGAGAACACCATGGCCTAACTGCATGACTCTTAGCCCTCATATTCTTTTAGGAATAACATGAATAAAAGATATTTGGAGAGGGAGCCTTGAGCTTCCCAGAGATTCCGGTGTATGGTCAGGACTACACTGATTCTCTGAGAAGTTAAGCTCCTGGACAATTAGGCCATTATAAGGTAAGCTTTTATATTGGTTGAAGAATCTACTTTCTAGTTCACATTTTAAATAAAAATTGTCCATTTGGGCCCTTCCTATGTGAAGGGCAATTGAACAGTAAAATTCATTAGTATAGAATCTTCCTGTGTTTGTACTTTATATGATACAATTATCAGTGAACATTTTCTAGTCTTATTTGTTAGCAGTAATGTTCACAGATACTGGTGTCACATAATACATGCCGAGTGATTGCACACATTTTATTTCACCTTTAATTCTGATCACATTTCGTGAATATATAATTTTGAAATCGATGGGATTATTTACAGCAGTTCTTGATGAAATGAAGGCTGTTTCCCAAGCCCAGAGTCAAATGCCATTCAGGGGACTTACTGAAGAAAGGCGTTAAGAGAATGAAAAATGATATTTCAAGTTGATTTATAAACAATAGCATTTAACAATCGTGGATACTTTGTAGTTGATAACATAACTGAAAACATTAAGTAGGAATCATAACTAGGTAAATTGGATGTCATCAAAATAAAAAAGGAATGAGTGACCGGGCAGGCACTGGCTGTAAGTAAGATGGCTGCTGCACAAGCCTCCTCCCTCACCTACCTATCTTGCAGCCACACCTGTGGTTACCCACTTGCCTTGGTGGCTGCACTCTGCTCCTAGACTTCCCCACTCTGCGGGGAATCCTTTGAAACACATGTTCCCAAAGCTCAATTAGACTAGTGCATGCGGGTCTGTGGGGTATGTTTGAAGAAGTATTTCTGTGAAGAGTCCAGTCTGAGGAGAAAGGATAAAGATGAGGAAAACTTTGCCTCCCTGCAGCTGCTCTCCATCTAACAGGAGCCTGAATCTCTGTTGGAATTCTGAGAAAGCGAGTTCATTTTTGCCTAGGTTTTCAGGGTCTCCACTTGTGAGATGAAGCCAGAAATTCCTCTCTAGGGAAGGACATTGTAAATTGTCCTTTTTCTTCCTGAATTCAATATGCAACATCATGCTACCGTTTGACATAAGGTAGACCTAAATAACAGTTAATGCACATAAAAGATTGTGGCTTGTGAGCCAAGAAACCCAAGAAGACACAATTCATATACAACAACAGGCAAAGGTACATTGTTTAGCTAGCTGCTGAGGTAGACTAGAAGAAGAGGCATACTCGTTAGGGGTTTAAGAGAAAGAGGACGTCACATTCTTGAGAATAAAGCCAGTGGGAAACAGGATACAGGGCTCAGAAATCTCAAGGGCCAAATGGGACATTATTTTATCTGAGAAATTTAAGGTATATTGCAAATGGCCTTTTCCTTGTGTTACTGTGAGTGTGCACATGTGCATGCATGCGTTCTTAATTTGGATTTTTAGATACTCAATGAGTTATGAGGTAAATGTCACCAGAAGCATCTCTGCCCTGTGGGATTGGATAGAACAGTCCTCAAGTATATTCCTTTCATAAAGAAGATTCTTATTTCATTCCAAGGTCAGAAAACAACAACAACAACAACAACAACAACAACAACAACGTCTCTCTTCACTTTTTTTGGTGCCATTTAAGTCTACCCTCTATGGTTTGACTTATATTTCATGATCAGAGCTTTTCCTTATCAAACTTACAGATGATTTTTTGAGATAAAATCAATACTTCTGTGAGAAGCTACATTAGGATGTTTTATTCCTGTCACATTTTATTCCTTGAAGCTAATCTAATGCAGACACATTTCCAGCAATGTGAAAACAATCTTCCTGTAATGTGATTACAGGAAGAGCTGAAAGGAGTCTGGGGCTGTCCTGGGAACCAGTCATTCTGATGCCTATTCCCAGTAATGCTAGTGGTGACATAACCGGTCACCTGGGCTAGTGCTTCTAAATGGTAGGGTGTGCTCAGAGTCTTTTTGTGCCTAAGTTAGCCAGCTATAAATCACATCAAAGAGAAATCAGTATGTGAGCTAAATATTCTTCCCCAAATCACCCCAAGCCTATATTATTAATAATTTTGCTGAAATCTATTGCATGTGCACACAGTATTTCATTGGTTTGTGTATTTATTACTACTATTTTAATTTCCATGTGTGTTGAGAGTTAATGTCTAGTATGCTGCCTGTCATTCCAGCCTGGAAACTCCCATCATGATGCTTTAGGGTATATGTACCAGTAGTTAATAGCTAGCCTTCACTTTTGAAGGATTCTTTGGCCAGTCACAGAACTCATGGATGATAGCATTTTTTTTCTTTTAAATAACTCGACTGTACCATCTTACCACCTTTTGTCTCCATGATCTCTGTTAAAGAATGAGTCGTTAGAATTGTTCATTATTCTTTGCACACATCAAGCTGCTTCGTAGTGACTGTTTTCAAAATACTGGCTTGGTCTCTGTCTTTCAGTTGTTTTACTATAACATATCCCAGCATGGAATTCTAAGCTTAACAACTTTGGTGTGTAGATCTGCCTATTACCAAATTTCAGACATTTCTCAGATAAGGTTTCCAAGCCTTCTTTCTGTCCCTTTGCCTTCCTTTGGGATCATGGTTTCATCTCTGCTGGTGAACTGGACCGTGTTGCAGGAGGTTCTAAGGGATGGTTCTGCGTTCCTTGATTCTTTTCCTTCGGTTGTACAGGCTAGATGCTTTCAATAAATCTAGCTTCAAGTTCTGTTTCTAGAACTCATTCTTTTTCTTCTTGCTCAAAACAAATTGCCAATGCACGGGAAGGGATGGGGTAGGTTAAAAGTAACTTCAATTGCTATAGATCTCTCCACCATGTTTCAATTATATTCTTTTCTCCATTAAACATTCATGTGTGGCTCTAAATATTTGATAGTTTTCCAGAGTTCTGACGGAGTTGACTCTGACAGTTTTGCCAGTCTATGCAGGTGTTCTTTTGAGAGGTGGACTCTTCAGTTCTTTTGAGGAGTTGGCACTTCCAACTTCTTACCCTACTATTTATTTTTGCTATTCTTTCCATTCTTTAAAAATATCTCCCAAGCAACCCAGATATGGAAGATAAACACCGACTATTTCTAGTTGTAGGTGGAGTCTTGAGCAGACAGACTCAAATAGTCAGAGGGTAGGATAATGGTCCTTAGAGGATAGAGGTCGCAGGAAACAAGAGAAACAGATCAAGATTGTAAGAACTCAATTAAACAGAGGGGCCATTTTTTTGAGGTATAGTACACTTCATGGTGTGTATTTTAAAAAATAATGTATTATATTTTTTAATATCACCATGAAAGTAAATTTTAAATGTTCTCATCATTATAAAATGATATCCAAACTGATGGCTATGTTAATGTTTCATGTATTCTATATTGAATTAATAAATTATAAAATCATTGTGCAACCACCACATTTTCAAACTTAAATAAAATAAAGTACCTCCTATTATATCTTGTTTTAACCCAAACTTATTTGACAAATGGCACCTTTGTTTTGCTTTTTTTTTTTCATATTTAGAAGCCATTGTAAATAACATCATGATGAACATCTTTTGTAGCCAGAGTTTTCATTGTCTAGTTCCCAAGGATAATTTCTAGATAAGGAAGCTGCATTTTAGGAATAGAAAGGTATATTAGAATCATAGAGTTATAATCATAGACTTTGAGCTGGTTAATTTTGATGTATGTTATTTCTACTTTGCAAGTTTTTAAATAATAATGTTTCTAGAATTAAAAAGAAAGATAACTGACAATTAACTTTGGCAGAGAGAGACATTTCCAGAACTCCAATTATTGATATATTAGAAGTCAAGTTTTACATTTGTTAGGGTTTTAGCATGACATTTAGAAGGATTATACGTATTTATTAACATGCAATGTGTTTGCCTTCTAAAATAGCCAGTTTGCAAACCTCATTTGGCAGGTGTGAGATTTCAGGTGCTCCAACTGACCATGTGGGCCAGAGTTATGCAGTGCATTCATGGGAGACTATGGTGTTGTAACTCAATGTTCTTGCCATCAGAACAGTGCCCATGAATTCCAAACCACTCTCAGTCACTCACAGACAATTGACCCAAAGGACCAGATTTACATCTACACAGCAGCAATAGGATAAGCCATTCAAAAACTAAGATGGGATAAAGATTAGTGGTGATCAGTAGTAGTAGTAGAAACAGTAGTAGTACCCCTTTGTATGTTGTGCACTTGAACTGTAAACGCAGCACCTGATGTAAGCACTAAGTAAACTCAAGGTTCTCTCTTTTCTTAGCAATCTCACTTCCTATCAGCTGAGACAAGATCCACTTTCCTCCTCCTCCTCCTCCACCTCCTCCTCCTCCTCCTCCTCTTCCCCCTTTTTTGTAAAGAAAAGCCATGTTTTCAGCCACATAGTTTTCTATAGCTGTAAGTCTGGACTTTGATAGTTTATCTCTTTTAGTGTGGGGGACCTATTTGCATGGTAGTTTCCCATTTCTTCCTTGCTTGACAAAACCAGCACAAACTGGATTGAAAAACCTATTCTTATGACTGCTTGTGATTGGTTTTGACATTCAGGATCCCCTGGATTCTTCCATTTTAGAATCATAACATGATACAGTTCCGTTTATTTTTTTTTATCAATTATTTTATTTATTTACATCCCAAATGTTGCCCTCCCTCCAGGACCCCCCAGGCAGAGTTCTTCCCCCACTCTCCCTCCCCTTCACCTCTGAGAGGTTGCCCCACCACTACCACCAGGTATTCCCCAACCCTAGAGCATCAAGTCTCTACAGGATTGGGCACATCCTTTCTCACTGAGGCCAGACAAGGCAGCCCTATGCTACATATATGCTGGGGGCCTTGGACCAGCCAATGTACGTTCTTTTGTCGGTGGCTCAGTCTCTGGGAGTTCCCAGTGGTCCAGGTTAGTTGGCACTGTTGTTTTTCCTATGGGGTTGTCATCCCCTTCAACTCCTTCAATCCTTCCCTTCACTCTTCCATAGGGATCCTCAATTTCAGTCCAATGGTTGGCTGTAAGTACCTGCATCTGGCTCAGTAAGCTGTTGGTAGAGTCTCTCAGAGGACAGCCATGCTCAATTCCTGTCTGCAAGCACAACATAACATCAGTAATAGTGTCAGAGTTTAGTGGGATGGATCCCAAGTTGGGCCAGTCACTGGTTGGCCATACCTTCAGTCTCTGCTTCATTTTTGTTCCTGCATTTCTTTTAGATAGAAGCAATTTGAGGTTGAAAGTTTTTTTAGGTGGGTTTATGTCCCCATCCCTACACTGGGGGTCCTATCTGACTACTGGAAGTGGTCTCTTCAGGTTGTATACCTCAGGGATTGGGCATTTCGGCTAAGGTCACCCACATTGAGTCCTAGGAGTCTTGCCATTCCCAGGTCTCTGGAACTTTCTTGAGGTATCCCCAACCCCTACCACTGGCAGGTGTACATTTCCATTCATTCTCTAGAGGGAGAGAGGGAAAGGGGGCAGGATCAGGTATTGGAGAGACAGAAATTCAGTTGATTTTTAAACATAATCCATGATGATGAATAGGTCAAATTTGAAGAAAAGTACATTCTTGTTTTTTTAAGTATTGTGTAGATTTGCAGATTTTTATATACTACTTCGAACCAAACTTTCTTTAAAACCAGTGAGAATTCTGAATACAGAGAGGGATTCTATGACTGGGAAAATATGACCAGCTACTGCATGTGGTCAAAACCTTTTGCAAACCTGCAGAAGTAACTCTACCTCAAAGTCTACCAAATTACGTCAAGGCAAGTCGACGTTTGACAACACTCGAGTACACAAAGTTCTGAACGGAATTTTAAGATCTTTTCCATCTTATATCAGATCTCAACGAAAAAACGAAACTTAGAAAAGGAAAATTTATTATCGATTTCCGACTTAAAGAACAATAAAAAGGGTTTTCTTTTGACTATACCACTATTTAGGACTGATGGGAATAAGAATCAGTTATTAGTCTCATTATATATGGTCTGATGAATGCTGCTTCGTCCCCTCCACCTTTTCGAGCTTACACCTGACCATTAGCATCAAGCTCAAAATCTTTTTTCAAGGACACTCTGTGTAAGAAGGGATGGTTATGCCTCCCTAGAGAAGGAAAGCATCATTTGCCAGACAGAAAACACTCGATTTCTATTTATTCATCCATCCATTATTTATGAATTGCCCTATATACATCAGGAACTGGGCTGCATGATGAAAGAGGTGTGTATTATTTTCAAAGGCCGAATGGCATAGCAGAATTCCAGGGTCAACATGCCGTCTTTGGGAGAAACTCTGAAGCCATCCAGAGCTATCTGTGACCTTACAGACTGACTAGAGAACTCCAGGAAAACAAAGACACACATCTGTGCTTATCCAGTCTGTGTTCTGCTTCAATGCCAATACTTGTTTTAATTTTTGTCTTTTCCTGTAGCTACTTGGGGAAAAGACATCGGCTTCAGTCTGAAATGTGAAGTTTTGCTTAAACTGTGTTAAGCTGTGTTGCTTAAAGTGAAAAGCTCCTATTCTTGCCTAAAGACTGCTTTCCTATTAGGCCAGGTGTTCCAGGAAGTAATTACTCAGGGAAATGTGTACTTACTGATAATTATTCTAGAAAGCCACTAAGAAAGAATTACACTTTCTTCCTTTTATTCTCCAGTTTCTGGCAGGAGCACTGCAATGTTTAGGGAGGACTTCTGAGACTGGCCTGGAAAATGAAGCCTTACTTGTGGTCCCAGAAAGATTGCTTGGTGATCCAGGAAAAATCAAAATTTTGGAGATTGTACCCAACTTTTATAGAGATAATTGGAATTAAGTTTCTAAAACCTTGGGTGATTCATTCATCCTCCGTAAGAACCACTCAGTAAGGAACACCAAGAACCACTGGATGGATTAGCCAAAAGTAGTGAAAAGTCACCACAATTTGGTTCAACATGACAAGCTTGGGAAATGGTCAGTTGTGAACTGGCAGAACTTTATCTCCACAAATAAATGCCAGTATGACATTTTGTGTATGTTCCATGCCAGGAAGTAAGAAAATGGTCTTTTAAAATCTCTAACTGGGCTCTGGAATTAATTTTCTCCTTTTTACTCACACCAGCATGTTTGCCCTCCAATAGCATGTGTTTCACCAGGGCAGCCATGTACAAAGCACACACACAAGGAAGTATTTGTTTCTTGAAAGAGTAAATAAATGACCTAAACAGCCCTATATCTCCTAAAGAAATAGAAGCAGTCATTAATAGTCTCCCAACCAAAAAAAGCCCAGGACCAGAGGGGTTTAGTGCAGAGTTCTATCATACCTTCAAAGAAGACCTAGTTCCAGTTCTTCTCAAAGTATTCAACAAAATAGAATCTGAAGGTACATTACCCAATTCATTCTATGAAGCCACAATTACTCTGATACCTAAACCACATAAAGACACAACAAAGATAGAGAACTTCAGACCAATTTCCCTTATGAATATCGATGCAAAAATACTCAACAAAATTCTCGCCAACCGAATCCAAGAACACATCAAAACGATCATCCATTATGACCAAGTAGGCTTCATCCCAGGAATGCAGGGATGGTTTAATATACAGAAACCCATCAACGTAATACACTATATAAACAAACTCAAAGATAAAAACCACATGATCATCTCCTTAGATGCTGAGAAAGCATTTGACAAAATCCAACACCCATTCATGATAAAGGTCTTGGAAAGATCAGGAATTCAAGGCCCTTACCTAAACATGATAAAAGCAATCTACAGCAAACCAGTGGCCAACATCAAGCTAAATGG
>LR754765.1:6151-31245 GCA_902729485.2 Mus minutoides
CTGGTGAGATGGCTCAGCGGGTAAGAGCACCCGACTGCTCTTCCGAAGGTGATAAGTTCAAATCCCAGCATCCACATGGTGGCTCACAACCATCCGTAACGAGATCTGGCGCCCTCTTCTGGAGTGTCTGAAGACAGCTACAGTGTACTTACATATAATAAATAAAATAAATCTTTAAAAAAAAAAAAAAAAAAAGAATCAAAAGGAATCACACAGAAACCCCAAGTGAAATATTAACAGATAGAAACAAAAACAAAAACTGGGGGCTGAAGAGATGGCTCAGAGGTAAAGAGCGCCGACTGCTCTTCCAAAGGTCCTGAGTTCAAATCCCAGCAATCACATGGTGGCTTACAACCATCTATAATGGGATCCGATGCCCTCTTCTGGTGTGTCTGAAGACAGCTACAGTGTACTCACATATATGAAATAAATAAATCTTTAAAAACAACAACAAAAAACCCAAACAACTAAATACATTAAGAGAGAAGATTGAGGATCTGACTCGATTTAGAATTTAGAATTTAGAGTGGATTCTGAAATATCGGGGAAATGGTGGGCACCCTCATTACATTACCCAGCCTACAAATATGGATTAAAAAGTGGAATATTAACTGGCCTTATGCTGGTTCCTTTAAAGTTTCTTTATTATTGCTTACACTTTTTGTTTACTATCTTATGCTCCTGTTTTAAAATTTACATTTCTGTAAGCTTTGTCCATTTTCTTTTTTTTTCTTTTTTTTCTTTTTTTTTTTTTTTGTTTTTTCAAGATAGGGTTTCTCTGTATAGCCCTGGATGTCCTGGAACTCACTTTGTAGACCAGGCTGGCCTCGAACACAGAAATCTGCCTGCCTCTGTCTCCCGAGTGCTGGGATTAAAGGCGTGCGCCACCACAGCCCAGCAGTTTTGTCCATTTTCATTCAGGCCCAGGAATTGTGAGCTGTAATCTAAAATAAACCCTTTCCTCTTCAGGTCGCAGTCACGGAAAGCAAACGGAGACAACTCCTAACTGGTATGTCATTCTGATCACGATTTAGTAACTAGGAACAAGGAGTTTGGAGGGAAGGAGAAATTAAAAATTACCTTTTTGGGTACACATCCAACATTCACCTAGGGGAAAAAATTAAAAAGACAAAGGTTAACAATAGTCCATTTGGACCATCCAGAGACTACCCCACCCGGGGATCCATCCCATAAACAACCACTAAACCCAGACACTATTGCATATACCAACAAGATTTTGCTGACAGGACCCTGATATAGCTATCTCTTGTGAAGCTATGCAAGAGAAATACAGAAGTGGATGCTCACAGTCATATATTGGATGGAACACAGGGCCCCCAAGGGAGTAGCTAGAGAAAGTAACCAAGGAGCTAAAGGGGTCTGCAACCCTATAGGAGGAACAACAATATGAACTAACCATTACCCCCATAGCTGTGTCTCTAGTTGCATATGTAGCAGAGGATGACCTAGTTGGCCATCAATGGGAGGAGAGACCCTTGGTCTTGCAAAGATTTTATGCCCCACTACAGGGGAATGCCAGGGCCAGGAAGTGAGAGTGGGTGGGTTGGGGAGCAGGGGACAAGGGGGAGGGTATGGGGATTTCCGGAGAGGAAACTAGGAAAGGGGATAGCATTTGAAATGTAAATGAAGAAAACATCTAAAAAAAAAAAAAAAAGACACACACACACACACACACACACACACACACACACAAATAATACTCCATTCAAGTCCTCCAAACACCTGCATGAACAAACGCTAGTCACCAGTCATGCCTGAGACCAGACACTAGTGACAGTCACAGTGAGATGGATCCCACAGTTACCTCCTTTTCCCACCAGAGTTAGAAAACCTCACTGCTCCTCATGTGACAGAACATTTTTATACATTTTTCTCAGAGAGGGGGCAGGCAGCGAGAAGATAACGGGCAATGGGCCCATTTAAGCAGCTGGCTTAGGGAGCTCTGTGAACTCACTGAAGTACACAGGTACTTGACAGCCCCTTGACAAAGGGCTAGTGGGCACCTAGCTCATCCTCCCAGACCAAAGCCAAGAGAATCACCTTATTTACGGACACAGAACACAGCTTGGTCATTTCCCGGCACAAATTAAAACACAATTTTAAGACTGCATTAGAAAGAAAGAAAGAAAGAAAGAAAGAAAGAAAGAAAGAAAGAAAGAAAGAAAGAAAGAAAGAAAGAAAGAAAGAAAGAATTTGCAAAGCCTTGAGAGTAGAGTGTCTGAACCTCACCAGACTTGGCAGCACACCCCTGGTACCCCAGCCCTTGGGAGGTAGAAGCAAGAGGACCTGGAATTCAAGGATCCTTAGATACAGAGAAGTTCATGGCTAGCCTGGGCTACATGAGACCTCGACTCAAAAAAATATAAACCAAATCAAAGTCTGACCCTCACTGAATAAGTAACTGTTCTGTGTATACCAACAGGAGAGTGAGCTGCTTGCGGAGGGAAACCAGACTGAGCTCAGCTTTTAAGGGCAAATTATAGGTCCCCAGGCTGTCTAGACTGGTCACCTGATGCACATTTCAAATACTCTTTAGCTGTCTAACTACCAAGTAGGAAGCAGTGATGTTATCTTGGCTGCTGTAAGAAGTTCTAAGACTTAAAAAAAGAAAGATATCAACTGTGCATCCCTACAATCAATTCCTGTAGAACCAGTGAGATGGCTTAGTGGGTAAAGATGCTTGCAGCCAAGTTTGACTACCTGAGTTCGATACTCAGGACCTACCGACACGATAGAACCAACCAGCATGAATGTGTCCTCTAACCTCCACACACGTACCATGGCACTGGCATTTGCACACACATATACACACATAAACAAATGCAGGAATTTTTTTTTTTTTTTTTTTTGGTTTTTCGAGACAGGGTTTCTCTGTGTAGTCCTGGCTGTCCTGGAACTCACTCTGTAGACCAGGCTAGCCTCGAACTCAGAAATCCGCCTGCCTCTGCCTCCCGAGTGCTGGGATTAAAGGCATGCGCCACCACGCCCGGCTGCAGTATTTTTTTTTAAGACCAGTGTGGTCACAATACCAACTGTGAACTTCTGGTGCCATACATCGACAAACTGGTGAACAGTCAGTCACCAAAAAGCACAGTGCTACAAGGCTGTCATCTCAGCTTTGGGGAGCTAAGGCAGGATGATTGGGAGTTCAAGGACTGCAGGCTTACATACAGAGTTCAAAGCCAGCCTGAGCAATACATTAGATCTTGCCTCAAAAAACAACAGAACTTAGGGCTACTTTTGATGATGACACAGGTCTCACTCCATAGCTGAGGCTAGCCAGACTTGCCTTGAACTCAGAAATCTGCCTGTTAAGGTTATTCTTTAACATTTAGCCCAAAGACATAATTCAGGCCCAGCACGGTGCTACACACCTGTAGCCAGCCTCAGGAGGTGGAAGCAGGATTGTGCATTCAAAGCCATCCATGGCTACCCAAACTTTGAGCTCAGCTTTGGCAAAGTAAGACTCAGCCCTAAACCACAACAAAAATAAGTAAGCTACGCTGGGCAGCGGTGGCCCACGCCTTTAATCCCAGCATTGGGAGGCAGAGGCAGGCGGATTTCTGAGTTCGAGGCCAGCCTGGTCTACAGAGTAAGTTCCAGGACAGCCAGGGCTACACGGAAAAACCCTGTAAGCTAAACCACAGAAAATGTAAAATGCCCAGAAATCATGGTGCTTCTTATAAACACAGAGTTATTATAAACATTTCCATCATGCAGTTAGTACACAGGAAAATACACGCTGAAAGCAACTCAACAGAGAACATGTTTTTAAAGTAGAGATAAAAGGTAATGCGGGGCTAGAGAGACGGCTCAGTCTATAGAGCACTTGTCCTGGAGATCCTGGGGACCTGAGTTCAATCCCCAGAACCCACATCAAAAATCAGGAGGGGTGATGCATGCTTGAAATTCCAGAGCTGGGGAGTTGGGGACAGTCAGGTCCCTGGGTTGGCTGGCCGCCTAGCCCATCCTAACTGGGAAACCTTAGGTACCAGTCAGAGGCCCGTTTACAAAGCAAATTGGACAGCAGCTGAGGAACACCTGAGGTTACCCCTCAGGCTTCCACACACGTGTACTACAGCAAACACACACATAAACACGCACACACAAACACACAGAGGTCATCTACTGATATCCCTCCCATCTATCAGATTACTAAGAAACTTTAAAGACTTATTCAACCAACATTAGCAAGTACATCCATCCCATTTGGTTCACGCTACACAGACATGTATACGGTACACAGACATGTATACGGTACACAGACATGTATACGGTACACAGGCAGGCAGGCAGGCAGGCAGGCAGGCAGGCAGACAGACAGACAGACAGACAGACACACACACACACACACACACACACACACCAGGCATCCATAAAGAAAGGATGTTTCCTGAAGCCTCATCCTAATGTATAACAGGAAATGTACTTATGACCCATCAGTAGCATGGTATCCCATTACTGCATACTGAGTCTATCCAATACGTTTCATCTATCTAAAACAACAAAACAAATTATATGCTGTTACAGAGTGAATTCTAACATCTGGCAGCTCATCCTTTCTGAGGGAGGGTATGTTCCAAGACGCCCAGATTATTCAACCTGTGGGCAGGACACACCCCCTGCAACGCTTTTCCCTATACATTCTCACCTGGGATAGAGTTCAACTTATAAAGAAGAATCAGGTAGTAACAGCAATAACTGATAATAAAATAGAACAATAAAAATGATAATGTTATGATAAAAGTTACGTAAACTGGATTTTCAAAATTCCCTCCTCGTTGACCACTGGGGCAGTGCCTCTGCAGAAAGCAGAGCAGGAGCTGAGAGGGATGCTGGGTAATAAATAACACCGTGAGACAAACAGAAATTGGTGTAACAAGAGTTACCCCACAGCCCGATTTGAAATGACACAGATGTGTGCACACAGGCAGTCATCTACCGCACTGAGGAGTCTGTTCACTACACATGCAATGGCGGTCACCTAAGACATTGCCAGGCGATGCTGGAGCCTCACAGTCCTCAGAACACATCCCGTCCCTGAGCGGCTCCACCTCTGTATGTGCGGACATACTCTAGGCATGCATCGCCGTTCTCTGGAAAGGGAGAAAGCAGCCTCATTTTGCTCTTTATGCTTTCCATAATGGCCCATTTTTCTCTTGTGTGTTTTATTTAGTTTTATATTTTGCTATTGCTTGAGACAGGACTATGTGTATTGTACACTGGCCTTGAACTGCCTATCCCCCTGCCTTAGCTTTCCAAATGCTTTAATTACAGGTGGACACCAACATGCCCTGTTTGAATACAGTTGTTTTCAATGTGGCTGGTTTATTTGCATGCATGTGAGTGTATGTATATCTACAGTGTGTACACAGAGGCCCGAAGAAGGTGTCTGGTGTTCTCTATTACCAGCCCTGGACTCCATTCATTTGAGGCAGTTTCCTCACTGAACTGGTGCTCATTTTCTTAGGTTAGAAGCTAACATTCCCCAGTGGCCCTCCTGCCTTGACACCAGCTTAATTCCTGAGAGCTGGGAGCCTGAAGTCTGGTCCTTAGTCACCTTCTAAAGAACTACTAACACTATCTGTCCAGGCCCCAGCTTTGTGTGTGTGTATGTATGCATGCACGCGTGCACGTGTCAGCATCAAGCATGTGTGTTTTAATGCACATAAACCTTTCTAAACATAGTTGTATCGGGGCTTCCAGCTCTGCTGGTCACGGCTATGATGCATCTACTTGGTCTCCCACAATCACAAGAACACCGGGCAAGGTCTTAGGATTCTTTTTCTGCATCTTTGTGTGTTAAGGCCTTGGCTGTGATGAGCCAGATTCAAAGCCTGGCCAAGTCTCATTATCTCCCCTCCAGTGTTTGAAAGTGGCTGTCTAGCCAGGCATGGTGGAACATGCCTTTAGTCCCAGCACTCGGGAGGCAGAGGCAGGCGGACTTCTAAGTTCGAGGCCAGCCTGGTCTACAGAGTGAGTTCCAGGACAGCCAGGGCTACACAGAGAAACCTTGTCTTGAAAAACAAAAAAAGAAAAGAAAAGAAAAGACAGAAAGAAAGACAGAAAGACAGAAAGACAGACAGACAGACAGACAGAAAGAAAGAAAGAAAGAAGAGAAGTGTGTAGAATTCAAGCCCAGTAAAACCCAGAATCCTAGGTGGCAATTTGGGCACAGTCATCAGGGCAAACTCTGTTACAGCTGGAGCCAAGTATGGCTGTCTACATGCGCCTCCTCCATCTGAACAAGCTGAGGTTGTCTGCAACTCCTCAACTCAGGGAGGAACAGTCACTAAGCCACTCCTAAAGAAGGAGGGTGAGTGAGGCTTTTCAGATGCCAAGAGCAAGGGGAAACAGCTACCATCCTCTGGAGAGAAGACCAAGCCCAGCGTTTCGGTGGGGTTTCACACCAGAACCGCCTTTATGGGTTCACTGGGAGGACAAGTGCCTCGAAGTCACACCTCACTTTCTGCAGTGTGAATCACTGATGGTTCTATCCAGAATGCATTCTCCACAGAGCTCCGGAAGGGTGGAGATGATTTCAGGGTAATAAGGAAACATTCTCCAGTCCTCCTCTTCCTCCTCCACCAGCTCCCTAGTAATCCCTGAAAGCAGCTTAGGCACCGGGAAGCTCTGAACCACTGGGCCTCATGATGACTGCACACCGAGCAAGTCTGAAGCAACTTGGAGTGTATTTTAGGTGGTTTAAAAGAAGTGTGTGGGCAGGGGGCTGATACACACCTTTAACTCCAGCACCTGGGAGAGAGACACAGACAGGAGGAGGAACAGGATTTCCAGGCCAGCCTGGGCTACATGAGATCCCAAAGCTTCCAAGAAAAGTCTGGAATATGTTTCCATTAAGGGTCAAGACAGCCAGACCTGTACTAATGGTTACTTTTATTTAAGTGTCTATGTTAAGCAGGCAAGCAAACCAACCAACCCTTAGACCTATTCGTTCATTTCCAGGAACCCACAAGCATCCAGCTGTTCCAGGCACCAGACAGCGAAATGCCCTGCATGGATCTAATCCCAGACCTTGTGGAGTCTCCCAGGCTCACACAACAGACCACGAGGCTAGATGCAGAGAGTGACTCCATCTGCAGCCTTCCTGGGCCAGAACTGCACTGCAGTGTCCCTGGGTGCTCTGTAGAGCCCGGAGACATATAGGAGAGCCACCATCCTGAACTAGCACATGTCCTGCTTTGGCAGTTACAGAGAGCGTTCCAGACACAGCTGCTAGTTTTGGAAATCAAGCCCCACTCCTTGAGCATGACAACATATACCTCATTGACTTGGAAAGAATAAAATACAACTAGCCGGGCAGTGGTGGCGCACGCCTTTGATCCCAGCACTTGGGAGGCAGAGGCAGGTGGATTTCTAAGACCAACGTCAGCCTGGTCTACAAAGTGAGTTCCAGGACAGCCAGGGCTATTCAGAGAAACCCTGTCTCCAAAAACAAAAACAAAACAAAACAAAAAGAATAAAATACAACCAACAAAGCTGGAGACACCAGGGCTAAGGAGTTCTGTACATCCGGCTACGCTCAGTCCTTTCTCCCGCTGTTCCTTCTTCTCCCTTTTCTCGCTGGTGTGTACATTAGGTGTGGCAGCACAGGCCTTGAGCCCACCAGACACGTTGGCACCTGGCCCTCCTGTAATACTACCAAGTGGGAGGTGGAGGTTGGATGATCATAAAATAAAGGCCAGCATCTACTGGCCAGCCTGGGCAACTGTCTATCTCAAAAAAAGAGAAACATTTTAATGTAAAAATATTCTGAAGAGATGGCTCATAACCACCAGTAACTATGGTTCCTGGGATACCCGATCACTGTAGGCACCTGCACTCATACACTTAAAAACGATAAAAATAAATACTTAAAATGTATAACACAGGCAACTCATTTCGAGCCCCCTGCCCCCAGCTATGGAAAGCTGCTTCTTTGCTTCTGAACAAACTTGCTTGTTTGCCCTTCAAAAACAGTAATGTTTGGTTTTCATTTTTCAAGACGGGGTTTCTCTGTATAGCCCTGGCTGTCCTGGAACTAGCTCTGTAAACCAGGATGGCCTTCAACTTACAGAGATCCTCCTGCCTCTGCCTCCCGAGTGCTGGGATTAAAGCTATGCACCACCATTACCCAGCTAATAACATTCTTTTTACAAATAAAAATATAGTAGGACCACTGTTTGTTTGTTTGTTTGTTTGTTTTAAAAAGCCAATCAACAAGGCAAATGGCCAAAGTTAAATAATATATATTACCAACTCCAACAAGCCTCTCTCTTTACAACCACTTATTCAGTGAACGCTTAAGGGAACAGGCTGGTCTCATTTTATAAAGTCTTATATTCACAGAGCAGATGAGAGACAATGCTCTGTTTTTTAATGTCCTGTTTTCACTTCCTTTAGACTGGGCTGTTTAGAAAGCTACATTGGGAAATTAAAAGTTCATGCTGTCGACAGTATGCTCGCTCGCTCGCTCGCTCTGATTAGCATGTTGCTAAATCACTGTTTGCTCACGGGCGAGCCATAATCTAGGGCACAGCCCTTTCCCAGGCCTGCCCTGTGGGTTTCTCCCGAAGCAACGTCCAGCTCAGTTCCCAGTAAATTAGAAACGAAGAAAGCTTTGCCAATCATTCAGTCAACCCTTACCACACACAGCTTGCTGGCGAAATGTGCAGAATCCCACAAGAAATGGGCTCCACCTAATCCTAGAACCAGTACATACAGCAAGCCCTGGAGCTGGGGATCCTACAGAGCAAGGGAGCATAAGTCAGAGGAGTCCCCCCTCACCTCGTCCAAGGTCTGCGTGGAGGGAGGATTAAAGCTCCCAGGGGCTCTGATTCAGCCTGACGTTGGGTGAGTTTCACACTGGTTTGTACTTTTGAGTCTCTGAAAACTTAATTCAAAGATCACACCCAGTGTTTCTTCTGCCCTCGGGTATAACTGCACTGTCCTGGGCAATAAGGGGTTATCTTTAATTCTAGGGGGATAAGAGATAATACAATACAATACTCTACCTACTACAGGTGATTTTTTACTTGGTTTTTGACTGGTTCCAGAAACTCTGGAGGAACTCCAATGGACGCACACTTTTGGGTCTGCGAATGCCTTTCTCTGTGGCTCAATTTAGCAGCAGTTCTCAGTGCTACAGTTTTCAGTCCAGTGCCAGGCCAGCCCATCTCCTACCTGGCTTCTTACCACCTTTCTACCATCGAAGTCTTAAAGGGACAGATTCTATTTAAAAAATAAAATAAAAAGTGGGGGGCTGGTGAGGTAGTGTCAGCGGTTGGGAGCACTGACTGCTCTTCTGAAGGTCCTGAGTTCAAATCCCAGCAACCACATGGTGGCTCACCACCATCTGTACAGCTACAGTGTACTCATATACATAGAATCAATAAATAAATCTTCAAAAAGCTAAAATAAAATTAAAAAGTGGAGCCAGAATGGAGGAAAATGAGTCATTCCAGCACTGGAGAGGCTACGGCAGGAGGAAGGCAAAATTGAAGCCAGTCTGGACCACAGGGTAAGAAAGACCCTGTCTCAAAACAAAAGGAGAAAATGATGCAAGGTTATCCCCAGCTGCAGAGTTCAAGGTCAACTAGAAACATGTGAGACACGGACATGCACAAACTTTTCTTTAATTTTTAAAAGTAAAGAAAACTGAGCTCTTTTTTTTTTTTTAAAGATTTATTTTATTTATTATATGTGAGTACACTGTAGCTCTCTTCAGACACTCCAGAAGAGGGAGCCAGATCTCACTGCGGATGGTTGTGAGCCACCATGTGGTTGCTGGGATTTGAACTTATCACCTTCGGAAGAGCAGTCGGGTGCTCCAACCCGCTGAGCCATCTCACCAGCCCCTAAAACTGAGCTCTTAAACACATACCAATCATGTTAGTCGAAGCAGCTGTAAGAAAGCACCAGACTGGAGAGTTTTCGTGACCCATGTTTCTCACAGTCTGGCGGCTGGGAAGATGTCTCGGTGGTAAAGAGCACTGGCTGTTCTTCCAAAGGACCTGGGTTCAATTCCCAGCAACTACACAGCAGCTTGCAACTGTCTATAACTCTTAATTCCAGGGGCTCTGACAACTTCAGGCTCAAAGACAGATATGCAGGCAAAACATCAATGCACATAAAATTAACAAAACAAAAAACCCTGGTCTCCCTCATGAAAAGAGATGCTCACGGGTTCGCTGTGTCTCCATGTCTTCATCTAACTTCAGCATCTCCAAATAGCAGCACACTGGGGAGAGCGTACCACTATCAGTGGTACCAACTCACTCATTTTGGCCATGTGCACCTCTGAGGGGAGGGTCTTTCTACCCCATCACTGGAGGAAGTCTTGGGGAAGGAGATGACCCAGAAATAGGAAGAAAAAAAAAGAAAGAAAGAAAGCGGTCGTGAGGCAGACATCCTTAGGAGATGTACTGTGCTGCTTTCTTCAGAAGTGGGCACCATGAAACCGGAAGGCTCCATGAAACCGGAAGGCTCCATGAAACCGGAAGGCTCCATGAAACCGGAAGGCACGAACAGTAGGACAAAGCTCCCTGCTGCTTCGGTCCAGCCCTTCAGGGCTTCACTGGAGCCCTTCTCAGGCTTTCCTAGTCCTTATTCCAACAACAGCCCGGCGCCGCGTCTGACTCACCCACAAAAAACGTGGGTGCCGCTTTTGAAAATGACATCCGTATGGTTTTTCTCCAAAAACCCTAAATCAGGAGCTCTGGGGTGAAGACTCATGAGGGAGAGCCCTAGTTAAGCGTGTCCGGGCGTGGTGGCGCACGCCTTTAATCCCAGCACTCAGGAGGCAGAGGCAGGCGGATTTCTGAGTTCGAGGCTAGCCTGGTCTACAAAGTGAGTTCCAGGACAGCTAGGGCTATACAGAGAAACCCTGTCTCAAAAAACCAAAACAAACAAACAAACAATCAAAAAGCCCCTGATGCATAGATTTCCAATAAGACTCAGTGAACAACTGAATAAAAATAAATATAACCCTACCACATGGAAATAACATTGCCAGAGGAAGTTCTTTAATGTATAGGAACAGAGCTCATGTTATAGCTCAGGCTGGCCCTTGAACTCAACAATCAGCACCCAGGAACGGAAGTGAGAAGCAACATTAACCTGAACTATCACTTTATTTTGAGCAGTCATTCATTTCCTGCAAGAATTAAGACAGTCCTGGGGACCTGGGTTGGATTCCCAGCACCCATGTGGCAGCTAACAACTGTCTCTAACTCCAGCTCCAGGGGATGCCATGCCACCATCTTCTGGTCTCTGTAGGCACCAGGCATGCATGTGGTATAGACATTCATGAAAGCACTCATACAAATAAACAGACAGGCGGACCAACCCCACTTTCTGGCTGACTGTATTTGGTCTCCCCATTATACTGCAAGTTTCTTGAAGGAACCTCTGTAGGAAAACACTTCTATCTACTTCCTTCCTTCTGTCAGATTCCTCTAAGAACCCCAAACATAAACAAATAAAAGAATCCGCTTTAGAAAGCCTCTGATTTCCCTGCACGTGCTTGGAAATTTACTTCCTGTAGTAAGTTCACTCTTCCAGCTGGGCAGACCACATTACTGCAATCCTTGGGCAAATCTATCCCAGCTTCTACCTTTGGGTTACATTTTCCCCCATACTGGCTGCAGCCCCCTTCCCTGCTTTGTAATTCAAAGCCAAAAGCTGCTTTGTGGAGGTCCCCAAAGTTATGCGACTGAAACAGAAAAGGACATCTCAAAGACACACATGGATGCTTAGGTGGAAATGGCCGCGGTTGCAGAATGATGAACTGGGAACGCACGGGGGAGGGGGGCGGGGGGGGGGGACCCACGGTCAGGTGGACCACTGGTAGAAAATTGTGCTGTCCTTTGCTTGCTCGGAAGAAGTTTGTCTTCACCTTATTTTAAACCCCTGAGACAGGATTTTTCTGTGTAGCCCTGGCTGTACTGGAACTCACTTTTTAGACCAGGATGGCCTCCAACTCAGAAAACCGCCTGCCTCTGCTTCCCAAGTGCTGGGATTAAAGGCGAGCACCACCACACACCGTTCATTTTCAACCGTGACTTGAGCATGCTCACAGCTACTGTCTCTAGCTTCATTCATTTCACAAATAGCTGTTGTGCAAGGTATTTTAAGGTAACAAGCAGTACACAAGCATAGGAACCCGCCCATGCCCCTAAGGAGTTCCCAATTTAGTATAATAATCTAAACACATTCAAAGGCATTTAGAGAACCTATCACCAGTCCCAAGTGACTTTAGAGATTCAGCGTTTTCAGTCACCAACAAGAACTCTGCCTAGATCTTGTAATAGAAAAACCACACTAATGTGGGTACAAGACTTTCAATTGTAAGATTTGCTTTCCTTTCTTTTTCTTTCTTTTCTTTCTTTCCTTCCATCTACTATCTATCTATCTATCTTTTTAAATTTGAAAACCTGTATCTATCTATCTATCTATCTATCTACCTATCTATCTTTTTTAATTTGAAAACCTGTCCCCAAACAATCCACAACAAACAGTATCATAAAGGGCTGAGAAACCCCTTAAGGTTTTTCTTTGGAGGCAGCTTGTTCTTCTCAGCCTTGGTTGCAGTTGAGATCAACTGCGTGTTTCTGAGCTTGCTAACCTTCCACGTACGGTTGGGAGCCTTGGGCGCGCGGGGAACAGAACTTCAACTCTCCAGGGGGTTCCACTACGCAGCCAAAGTTGAGAACTACTGTTACCTATCACTTTGCCCTAGAAATAGAAGATGAGACCCGACCCACGCACACACACACACTCCTCCACGCCAGAAATCTCCACTGCTCCCCTCGCCCACGCCACTAGCAGTTTCCCAGAGACAGTTTCGTGTTTCCCTGCTCCAGCACCGGATGCCATACTCCCCCTCATGGAGTTGCACGCTGGGCAGCTAAGCTTGGCTGAAGGTTTTTTTTTTTTTTTTTTTTTTTTTTTTGCTTCAGCATTGCACCTGTGCAGAGTGGCGGGCTCGGTGTCCTTACCCTCTTTCCCGCCACCTCTTGGGACCCCGGGCCTGGGAGTGGGGAAGCACCCCGGACGCCGCGCTCCGAGGCCGGGAGAAAGCGCGCGGCCGGTGCGGCCCGAGGGCCCCGGTACTCACGCAAGTGCCACCCAGCTTGTGACTCTCCACCACCGCGGCCCTGGCGCCGAGCTCCGCCGCCCGCCGCGCGCTGGCCAGCCCGCCCGAGCCGCCGCCGATCACCAGGTAGTCGAAGGAAGCGGCAGCCGGGGCCGGGGGCTGCGGCTCGCCGGGACTCGCCATGGCGCAGGTGAGCGCGCGCGCTGCCCGCCGCAGGCTCGGGGCCGCGCCCACGCCCAGCACCCGGGGCAGCAGCGCCATGCGCGGAAGTGCGTGCGGGGAGCGGGGTGCAGCGTCGCCGTGACTAAGCACCGCGCCCGAGGTCCCTTGTCCCCGCCCCGCAGCGCGTGGACCGAGGGCGAGAACGTGAAGGTTTTGTTTCCCCCATCCCCAGCTTCTCCGATTCCTGCAGGCCTTAACACTTTCCTCTTTCAGGAAAAAGAAAAAAAAAAAAAAAAGATTGGAATAATGAGTTGAGAGGCCGAAATGATTTCTTGTGATCCGTAGAGGAATCTTAAAGAAAGGACTGAGATGGAGCTGCCAACTAAACTGGCCAAGATCCCCGAGAATAGTGTGTAGTTCACATAAGCACAAGGCTGGGAGCCCCACAGCAAAGAAATAAACACAGGGCCGCCAAGCCCCACACTCCAAGCTGGATATCCCTAATCAGAATGCTATACAGTCTGTTAAGGCTTTTTTGTTTTGTTTTGTTTTGTTTTGTTTTGTTTTGTCTTGTTTTGTTTTCTGTTTAAAAAGTAGCCGGGCAGTGGGGCCAGCCTGGTCTACAGAGTGAGTTCCAGGACAGCCAGGGCTACACCGAGAAACCCTGTCTCGAAAACACCAAAAAAATAAAAAGTAATATGACTTGGGAGATAGAAGGAACGTGGGTTCAAGATCATCAAGGAAGAAGGAAGATTTTTCCTTCTGGTAGAGTACCCTGTAATAAATGTAGACAGAATAACAACTTGAAAACATTTGCAAGGTCACAGTGACCAAGCGGCTTTCTTAGGAACCATTAATGATTGTTAAGATCACCGGGTTAAAGTGTGATGGGGATAAAGTTAAACAGATAGGTAGAGTTGTGTAAAGATAGATAGATAGAGATAAAGACACAATTAAAGAACGCACCCCCCACCCACCCTCCCACACACACAAATTCCTTCTTGATCACAAAAGGGAAACAGCAACTTTTCTGCCTGCCCCGCCTCGTCTTAAAGATCAAGATTAAATACTGCTAAGTCATGAGAAACGTGCCATTGTGAGGCAATGACAAGTTATTCAATTAAACTTACACAACCGTCCTGCTTTGAAAAATTCAGGGGCTGGAGAGCAGTTAAGAACCCCGGCTGCTCTTCCAGAGGAGCAGAGATCCATTCCCGGCTCCATGTGTCAGTCAATCTCACAACCGCTGACGTTCCCGTTATCTGGCCACCAGCGTTACGTGGACTTTTTACATGATTTCAGCGTCAGTGGCCAATCTTGAGGCTCAGGATAAAAACTGAAGAGAATAGAGAACAACTAAAACTTAAATGCTAAGTTAGCATAAAGCACATCGTACTATAAGAAACTCTCAGGCTGGAGAGATGGCTCAGCGGTTAGGAGCACTGACTGCTCTTCTGAAGGTCCTGAGTTCAAATCCCAGCAACCACATGCATGGTGGATCACAATCATCTGTAATGAGATCTGATGCCCTCTTATGGCATGTCTGAGACTTCAGTGTGCTTATAATAAATAAATAAATAAGTCTTGAAAAAGAAAGAAGGAAACCTGGGCTGGCGAGATGGCTCAGCGGTTAAGAGCACTGACTGCTCTTCCGAAGGTCCTGAGTTCAAATCCCAGCAACCACATGGTGGCTCACAACCATCCCTAATGAAATCTGATGCCCTCTTCTGGAGTATCTGAGGACAGCTACAGTGTACTTACATATAATAAATAAATCTTTTAGAAAGAAAGAAAGAAAGAAAGAAAGAAAGAAAGAAAGAAAGAAAGAAAGAAAGAAAGAAAGAAAGAAAGAAACCCTGGGAGGCTGTGGTGGCTCATGCCCTCAATTTCTGCAAACAGAGTTCTGAGTCCCGGGCTAGCCTGGTCTACATAGGGAGTTCCAGGACAGCCATAATAGAGACACCCTGGATGTTTGATAGATAGATAGATAGATAGATAGATAGATAGATAGATAGATAGAGGTGGGGTCTAACGGAGCAGGTGGATCTGAGTTTGAGGTCTGAGGTCAGACTGGTCTACACAGTGAATTCCAGGACAGCCAAGGTTACACAGAGAAACCCTGTCTCGAAAAACCAAAAAAAAAAAAAAAAGATTTTTTTGATTTTTTTTAAAGATAAGATCTCACTGTGTACCTCTGGCTAACCTCTAGAATGTGGGCTGTGCCACCTGCTGCCCCTGGCATTAAAGGTGTGCACTACCACACCCTGGTCTTTTCATAGATTTTTAAACTACACGTTTCCCTTATAGTACTTTCATAGATACTTTGTTCTGAATGAGTTAACTATTTTCCTTTATTGGCATATCTAAAGTTGCATCCGTTAATTCCATTATCTGTCATTTATAGATTTAAAAAATCTTTAACACTGGGCTGGTGAGATGGCTCAGCGGGTAAGAGCACCTGACTGCTCTTCCGAAGGTGATAAGTTCAAGTCCCAGCATCCACATGGTGGCTCACAACCATCTGTGACAAGATCTGGCGCCCTCTTCTGGGGTGTCTGAAGACAGCTACAGTGTACTTACATAAATAAAATAAAATAAAATAAATCTTTAAAAAAAAAATCTTTAACACAACATCTATCTAATGTGAGTGTGTGTGCACATGCGTGCACACGTGCTTGCTTAAGTGCACACACATGTGCAAGTATATGCGTGGTGGTTAGAGGACACCTTTTGGAGTTTGATTTCTCCTTCTACCATGTAGCTATTCTTATTATTTAAGGTCTGAATAGAAATACGGAAAAAAGCTATGAATTTTTGTTGTCTCTTAAGAAATGCCGGTTAGGGAGCCGGGCGTGGTGGCGCACGCCTTTAATCCCAGCACTCGGGAGGCAGAGGCAGGCGGATTTCTGAGTTCAAGGCCAGCCTGGTCTACAAAGTGAGTTCCAGGGCGGCCAGGGCTATACAGAGAAACCCTGTTTCGAAAAACCAAAAAACAGAATAAAGAAATACTGGTTAGATGCCTGATAGCTGGCTTGGTGGTTAACAACATTGATTATTCTTCCAGATGACCTGAGGTCAGTTTTCAGCAGACACATCGAGGGTCACAACTGTAACTCGAGTTTCAGGGGATCCCACACCCTCTTATGACTTCCACAAGCACTAGGTACAGAAGTGGTGCACAGACTTGTTTTGGCGGAAAAAATACCCAGATACATAAAAATAAAATAAATCAATAAAAATCCCAGTATAGTGCCTCATATCTTTAATCCCAGCACTTGGGAGGCAAATGCAGGCAGATCTCTATATGTTTGAGGCCATGAGCTCCAGATCAGCTAGTGCTAAATAGTGAGACCCTCTCTCAAAAAAACCACGGAAGGCTGGAATATGACTTGATGGTTACAAGGACCTGCTTCAGTTCCCAGCATGCACATCTCATAGTTTACACCTGCCTGTAACTCTAGCTCCAGGAGACGTGATCCTCTAACCTCCCGAGTTCCCACACTCATGTGCACACCTCAATACACAGACACACACACACACACACACACACACACACACACACACGAACAGAACCTGTGATTTAACATAAAGTTAAGACATGACTGAGATACAGAAGTAGTTCAAGGCGGGTCTAAGCCGATTTGCTGTATCCAGCATGGCTCCAGGGATGGACCTGACTGGGGAGTCGAGGGAATGGGGAGAAGTCAAACACACTCACGCAGAAAAGCTGGGAACTGGCTTACTCTCTCTGATGGAGAAGCCACAGCACCCTGGAAGAACAGTGTGTTTATTATACGGAGCTGAACAGAGAGGCAGGATTCTTGCATACAGCTGAACACGGAGCCAAGTTATTATATAAATGCAAATGAGGAGGCAGGGTCCATGGTAATCAGTTGGTTCAAGGAGACAGGTCAATGCTAATTCAGTGGAAGCAGTGTTTATAGGGGAGAACAGAGGCCATGCATGTATGGGTGGGGAAGCTATAGTGGGCATTTTCTGCACACACTGCCAACATCCACGCATGGACCTGAAAGGAAGGTTTTGTTATTTCCCTCTGAGCCACAACGGTATTGTCATTTCCCGTGGGTCTGAGCTGGGGTACTTGACATGGCTGTACCGCGTCACCAGCACACATTACTGAGACTTTTATTCAGTCAGTGCTTTCTCCACTCCACACACAACTAAGTGAGACTCTCTTTTGAATTTTTTTTTTTCTTTTTGTTTTTTTGAGACAGGGTTTTTCTGTATAGCCCTGGCTGTCCTGGAACTCACTTTGTAAACCAAGCTGGCCTCCAACTCAGAAATCTGCCTATCTCTGCCTCCCGAGTGCTGGGATTAAAGGCGTGCACCACCACACCCGGCGTTCTCTTTTGAATTTTAAAAAGGGTGGGGGAGACAGCTCAGTGGTATACACACACACACACACACACACACACACACACACACACATGTGCACATATGCACACACGAAAATGTAACAAAGACACTTAAAATGGCATTTTATTGCTGCATTCTTACTTTGTGAAGTTGAAGAGCAGAGAGGGTAGGGATGGGGACTAGGGTTATAGTTATTCTTGGTTGTCAACGTGACTGGTTTTGGTATCAATGAAGAGACAAATGTACGAGGGTGTCTCCAGGAAGGATTGCCTGCACAAAGACTCTCCCTCTGAGCGGGTGGCACCTTCTGGTGGGACTCAGATTTGAAGGGCTCTGGGGGGAATAGCATTACTGCTTGCCTGTGTGCCTTTGCTTGTAGCTGGCAAGTGTGTGCACCTGCTATTGTTGGACTGGGCAGCCTGTACTGTGTAAATAGAATTAAAACTCCTAATATCCACCCCCTCCCATCAGTTCTGCTCCTCCTCTGGGGCACCCAGACTAACAAAGTTGTTCTTCTTTTGTAACAGTGCTAATCCCTTTTGATGTGGGCAGAGCACTCCTAGTTTAACTATTGCTAAAAGCCTACCTCTAATGACTGTCATATTGGATTACATTTCTGCAAAGGACCTCTGAAGGGACATGAACCCTCAACCCATTACAGTCACTGAATGTGGATTACTAAAAACATATTAGAGGAAGAATACAACTTTGAAGGAAAAAAATGGCCATGAAGCTTTTTAAAGTTGTTTTCTAACCTTTGTTTTTATCCTATGTATTTGGGTATTTTCCTGTATGAATGTCTGTGCACTACATGTGTACAGTGCCTTCAGAGATAAGAAGTGGGCACCAGATCCTCTAGGACAAACTCCCCTGGGAGTCAGAGATTGTGAGCTGTCGTGGGTGCTGGGAATTGAACCTGCATCCTCTGGAGGAGCAGCCAGTGCTCTTAAACACAGCCATCCTTCCAATTCCACAACAGCTTTTTAGAAGTATTAAAGTTCTAAGAATTAAAGCCTGGCCTGGTGGCGCACGCCTTTAATCCCAGCACTTGGGAGGCAGAGGCAGGAGGATTTCTGAGTTCGAGGCCAGACTGGTCTACAAAATGAGTTCCAGGACAGCCAGGGCTATACAGAGAAATCCTGTCTCGAAAAAGAGTAGGACAATGTTTAATTAGTACATGATTGCTGCTGAACATTGTGGGAAGTACTGTAAAGGAGAAGTACTAGAAACTATGAGACAGCTGAAACAACTCTGCCCATCAAGCTCTTAATTGCCCTTGTATCCTTCAATCCTTTTACTTTCAACAATATATGGATACATCACACCCATGTGTGAGTGTGTGGGAGTAGAACACATTTGGGAGTTAGTTTCGCCTTCCTCCTTGTGGTCTGGAGGTCAAACTCAGGTCACCAGGCTTGGCAGCAAGGAGTCTTTACTGTTGAGCTGTGAAGCCTGGGCCATCTCATCCGCCCTGCCTTCTTGAAAGAGCTCTGTTAAACAAACAAACAAACAAAAACTCTGTTTCTGCCTTTCCAGACAAGAAATCTCAGCTCTTTTCTGTGGGCCAAGAGGAGCAGATTTTTTGTTGTTGTTGTTTTGTTTTTTTTGGTTTTTCAAGACAGGGTTTCTCTGTATAGCCATGGCTGTCCTGGAACTCACTTTGTAGACCAGGCTAGACTCGAACTGGAGCAGATTTTTCAGAGTGGGAGTTTTGTAGGGTTTCCTGCATCATAAATGAACTTTCAGCTGGTTCTGCCTTCTAGCTCCCCCTTAACCCTTGGTATTTTGAAGATTTTGCATGGTCATCATAGTGAGTGGAATTTACCCACTCTTTGCCATCCCCTTCTTTCCCTTTCAACTTGTCGACTGAATTTTTGTGGCTCTTAATTTTTTTTTTTTTTTTTTTTTTGAGACAGGGTTTCTCTTTGTAGTCCTGGCTGTCCTGGAACTCACTCGGTAAACCGGGCTAGCCTCAAACTCAGAAATCTGCCTGCCTCTGCTTCCCAAGTGCTGGGATTAAAGGTGTGCGCCATCATTGCCCAGCTTTTCTTTTTCTTTTTTTCTGAGACAAGGTCTCACTATGTGACAGCCTGGGAATTCGCTATGTGGTCCAGGCTGGCCTCACCTTCAGAGATCTGTCTGTTCTGCTTTCCCGGTGCTGGGATTAAAGTTATGTGCTACTATGTCTGGCGTATGCATGTATTTTGATACAGAGACTTACTATAACTCAGGCTGCCTTGAAACAAGACTATATAACCCAGGTGGCTTTGAACCTATGGCAATCCTCCTGTCTTAGTCTTAGTAAAAGCTGGAATTTTGAGCATACATTAATATATATATATATATATATATATATATATATATATATATATTTGTTTTCCCATACTAGGGATTGAATTTAGGGCTTAATACACTCTGAGTAAGGACTCCACCACTGAATTGCACCTTAAATTATTAAAAAATGTAAAAGCTGGGCTGGTGAGATGGCTGAGTGGATGGGGGGACTGCTGTCAACTCTCGACAACCTGAGTTTAATTCTTGGGCACCAGATGGTGGAAAAGAAAACCAACTCCTACAAATTGTCTTCTGACTGCCATTAGAGAGGGGTGTGTGTGTGTGTGTGTGTGTATGTGTGTGTGTTTGCTTGCGCACGCGCACACGTGTATATGCACACATACACATGTGCGCTCGAGACCTAGAATTTAATATGTGCATGAGGATGATTCTGAACTCCTGGTCCTCCTCCTTCTAACTCCCAAGGTGATTATAGGCTTTAAAAACATTTTTTTTTTAAAGATTTATTTTATTTATTATATGTAAGTACACTGTAGCTGTCTTCAGACACTCCAGAAGAGGGCGCCAGATCTCGTTACGGATGGTTGTCAGCCACCATGTGGATGCTGGGATTTGAACTTATCACCTTCGGAAGAGCAGTCGGGTGCTCTTACCTGCTGAGCCATCTCACCAGCCCAATTTTTTTTTTTTTTTTTTTTTAAAGATAGGGTCTAGTCTTGAATTTTCTCTGTAGCCCATACAGGTCTTGAACTTGGAATACTCCTGTCTCAACCTCTGGAGTAGCTGGAGTTGTAACTCTGTACAACCAGACCTGACTTAATATCTAATTTATGTAAATCTAAAATGTTTTGCCTGGTGGTGGCGGCACACAACTTTAGTCCCAGAACTGCAAAGGAGGCAGTGCTAAGTCAGCCTGGTCTACAGAGTGAGTTCCAGGATGGACAGGACTACACAGAGAAACCATCCTGAAAATCAAACAAACAAACATGCCTTTAATCCCACATATTAAGTTGAAGAGCCCGAGTAGCACACATGAGGTCCCGATTTATTTCCCAGCACTAGAAAAACAAAAGGAACTTCTCCACATATATTAGGGTGTTTCCTAAGATTTTATTATATCTGTAGCCCATAACTTATCACTGTTAAGATTAAAGATCTCTACATTAATCACTATAGCTTTATTTAGTAGTTGTTCCAGGAAATTTTTACCTGCAAGACAGACTGTAAATCAAGACAGACCTTCACTGTGAACTTAAGAACTTCCTGAAAATCCATTTATCTTAAGGGTTGGTTGTTCACACAAAAGCACTTCCTGCTCCAACAGTGAGAGTGGAACTCATCTGGCCAAATCCCTAACTCCCTGCTCTTATCAAAAACCAACAGAGCTGGGGATAGAGTTCAGGCCTGGGTTCAATCCCCAACAACCCAAAAGGAAGTGGAAAGTCTGATTTCCATTTCTTTACCGTGTTGGTCTCAAACTATCATATCATGAACTATTAACAACCAGAGCTACATCTTGAAAAGGTCACCTTAAACCACTCCATCTTACAGAAGTCTCTAACAATCACTTTTTTTTTTTTTTGGTTTTTCGAGACAGGGTTTTTCTGTATAGCCCTGGTTGTCCTGGAACTCACTTTGTAGACCAGGCTGGCCTTGAACTCAGAAACCGGCCTGCCTCTGCCTCCCAAATTCTGGGATTAAAGGCGTGCGCCACCACGCCGGGTAACAATCACCTTTTACTTCTTCTTGGTGGTACTGATGAGATCGTGTAGCACTATTATACTTGTCTCTATTGAGAAGCTTGACTTAGTGGAACCATCACTGTGGTCTTCTATTCTGCAGAGTAAGGATGTGGCGATCATGATGCTGGGGGATTACAGCCAATGGAAGCAGGAAGTGCTGGTTGTCTATGCTGAGAACTTAACACTAGTTTGTGCACTTGCACACATGTAGGTCAGAGAAGAACAACTTTCGAAGCTGGTTCTCTCCTTCCACTGTGGGTTTTGGAATGAATTCAGGTGTTACCCATCGAGCTATCTTGCCAGGCTGGAATTTTGTAAGTTTTTTTTATTATTATCTTTTAGTTTTTACAGATTTCTTTATTTTCTGTTTATATGAATACACTGTCGCTGTCTTCAGACACACCAGAAGAGTGCATCCGATCCCATTACAGATGGTTGTGAGCCACCATGTGGTTGCTGAGAAGTGAATTCAGGACCTCTGGACAAGCAGTCAGTGAGTGCTCTTAACCACTGAGCCATCTCCCCAGCCCTGGAATTTGTATTTCATGGTCTAAAACCAGACACACTGGTGTCATTACTAGACTAATCTGGTAACCCAGGAAGAAGGAAACACACAGAAGGAATGCAGAACAAAATGAAGCTGGTGAGAACTGAGGGAATTTCCTTTCTGCCTTCAGGTAGAATCAACATAGGCCCCAGTGGGAGCATCTGTATGAGTCAACCTAGCTGTGTAATCCGTTTATCCTGTTATAATTCAAGTCGCCTCCTTTTCATTACTGACTTGAGACTGTGACCTCCTAGTTTGAACTTTTTGAGGCTAAAACTTTTTTTGTTGGTATTTATTTTTGAACAGGATCATTCTGGGGCCTGAACCAGTCACAATCCCCTTGCATGTTTCCTGAGTGCTGGGATTGTAGTCACAAACTACCATACTCAGTAGTAAGATTTATAGCCTATTTACAAAGCAACCTCCAATGGCCCTAGGTCCAATTTGCCATTGTACTCTTAAATTTTTTTTTCCTTTTATTGAAAGTACATTTTGGGGGCTTGGAGAGATGGTTCAGTGGTTAAGGGCACTGGCTGCTCTTCCAGAGGTCCTAGGTTTGATTTCCTCAGGAAATACTCCTCCACACTGCAGAACGTGGTCCTGTAGCATTATATACACACATTCCTATCATGGCACCAGACATCATAGTCTCTGTACAGGACTATGTATCCCAGAGCTGAGTTTGTTTAGGAAAAATTCAATAACTTACACATACTTGAAGCCAGGCGAGTTGTGGGTCATAATAAATGGAACTTAAGTTAAATTGAAGAGCGACTGAGGGTATTGATGGTGGGGACTTGCCAAGTTGTGAATCTTGTCAGTGGGGAGGCCCTCCGTACCTGAATTCTAAGGTATCACAGCTGAGTCATGGAGTGGCAGTGAAGTCACTGTGAGGCCAAGGTTAAGTCATAACAGTAACCCGTATAGGCACAGACAGGGAGAACAGTGAGTGGGGGGCAGGTCTAGAGGACTCTCCACGCGAGTGTGGGGGCAGGGACAGGCACTAGGCAGCAGGCCTCACTTTTAAGCTTCCCGCAGGACCTGTTAGGGCGAAGAGTTGCTTAGTAACTATAACTAGTAAGCTAAGACCCAAACACCCTGTTACCCCCAAGGGCCGCAAGGCCACGGGCCTTTTGCAGCGTCAACCGCCCCTTTTAAGTCATTTCAGTCTTCTGAACACCATCTTTTAGACCTGCACAGCCGGACAAGCCACTGTCATCGCGACCATCTCAGATCGACAGGACAGGGACCGCCCCGGCCGAAGGAGGTGACCCGCGCCTTCAGAGCAACGACTATGGGCTCCTCGCATCCCGGGCCGCGCCCCAGCCCCAGGGCATAGCATCCTCCCTCCATTCCTCCCAGCCCGAGGCTGTCGCGGCGAGCTCGCGGAAGGCACGGCCGGAAGGGGCGGGCACTGCGCCCAGCGAGTCCTCCGCGCCATGGCTTCTCGTGGCCTCGTTGGCCTTTTCTTGCTCTCTGCTCTCCCTCTCTTGTGTCTGGAGCTCCGGCGCGGGATCCCGAGTCTGGGTAAGTGTTGCCTTTCTCCTCTCGGTGCTCCCAGCTGGCTTGTTGTCACCTGAGTGGTGCGGACCTCCGCGCGCTTTTGACTACAATCCCCAAAATCCATCGCGCCCCTCTTCCGGAGCCGCCTCCAATTCCGAGGGAAAAAGTTCTCTTGACCTCTGGCCAGGGTCGACTTGGAAAGCGATCGGAGTGAGAAGAGCAGGATCAGATATGAACTGTTCCGCCTCAGAGAGTGATGGGAGCCCGAAATAAATAAGCCGATAGCTTGAGTGCCTTCAGGGCATTGAGACTGAGCCTTAAAACCAAGGAGCCATGTTTCAGGTGAAAGCCTTTATGTCCTGATCAAGGAATGGACGAAAGGGAGCCCCCAAATAACATTATGAGATCCCCTCTAAGTCAGACCCTGTTTGCAATCTCAAGCTCCACTAATGCCACAAGGACTGGTAGGCACCGTTAGCCTAAAAAGCGGCGCTCCGCCCCAAAGCAGGTCAGAGTTTATTTTGGAGTGGAATCTAAATGTCCATTGTCTTAGGGTTTCTATTCCTGCACAAACATCATGACCAAGAAGCAAGTTGGGGAAGAAAGGGTTTATTCAGTTTACACTTCCACACTACTGTTCATCACCAAGGAAGCCAGGACTGGAACTCAAGCAGGTCAGGAAGCAGGAGCTGATGCAGAAGCCATGGAGGGATGTTCTTTACTGGCTTGCTTCCCCTGGCTTGCTCAGCCTGCTCTCTTATAGAGAACTCAAGACTACCAGCCCAGAGATGGTCCCACCCACAAGGGGCCTTTTCCCCTTGATCACTAATTGAGAAAATGCCCCACAGCTGGATCTCATGGAGGCACTTCCCCAACTGATAACTCCAGCCTGTGTCAAGTTGACACAAAACCAGCCAGCACAATTGACCCCTTGTCAACTTCACATACAAACACATCACTATTAAGCCTCAACCCTTACATTCTTTTTTTTTTTTTTGAGACAGGGTTTCTCTGTATAGCTCTGGCTGTCCTGGAACTCACTTTGTAGACCAGGCTGGTCTCGAACTCAGAAATCGGCCTGCCTCTGCTTCCCAAGTGCTGGGATTAAAGGCATGTGCCACCATGCCCGACAACCCTTACATTCTTATTCATCCCCAAGATCTAAATAACTTTAAATGCCCCACAGTCTTTACATATTAGAAGTTCAATTCCTTTAAAATGTCTAGTACCTTTTAAAATTCAAAGTCTCTTAACTGTGGGTTCCACTAAAATATTTTCTTCCTTCAAGAGGGAAAAATATCAGGGCACAGTCACAATCTAAAGCAAAAATTAAACTCCAACTCTGCAATGT
>LR751844.1:0-26137 GCA_902729485.2 Mus minutoides
TCAGCCACCAAAATAAACACTATAGCATATGCCAGCAAGATAATGCTGAAAGGAACCTGATATAGCTGTCTTGTGGGAGGCTATACCAGTGCCTGGTAAACACAGAAGTGGATGCTCACAGTCAGCTATTAGTTGGAACACAGGACTCCCAAGGAAGGAGCTAGAGAAAGTACCCAAGGAGCTGAAGGGGTCTTCAACCTTCTAGGTGAAAGAATAACATGAACTAACTAGTTCCCCCTGCGCTCATGTCTCTAGCTGCATGTATGGAAGAAGATGGCCTAGTTGGCCATCATTGGGAGGAGAGGCCCCTTGGTCATACAGACTCTATATGTCCCTGTACTGGGGAACGCCAGGGCCATTAAGTGGGAGGGGGTGGGTAGGGGAGCAGGGTGGGGATGCGGGAGGGTAAGGGAAAATTTCTGGATAACATGTGAAATGTAAATGAAGAAAATATCTAATAAAGAAAAAAAAATAAAAAAAAAATATGTGGTCCTACTTGTGATCTTAAGGATACATTTGGAAAAAAATTTCAGCCAAATTTTACTAATCCATTATAATCACGAATTCTAAATATTTGTCTTATACATACAAATATTACTGCCCTTTTCCTTTATTATGGAAACCTACCTTTGAAAGAGTCAGACATGGTCAGATAAGTAATAGTCAATAAAAATTTAGATTTTTTGGAATCTAGTCCAATGGATACATCTACAAAACCAATTCCTCAGTTTAGGCTAGAAAATTACAAAAGAAAGGGATTAAAAAGTGTAAGAGTTTGAGGACAAGAGAGTTATATGAGTGTGTATATGAGCCTGATATAGCTATCTCCTGAGAAGCTCTACCAAAGCCTGACAAATGCAGAAGTGGTTATTCTCATCCAACCACTGGACTGAACACAGGCTCCCCAATGGAGGAGTCAGAGAAAGGACCCAAGGAACTGAAGTGGTTTGCAGGCCCATAGGAGGAACAATAATGTGAACCAACAAGTATATCCAGAGCTCCCAGGGGCTAGACCACCAGTCAAAGAGTACACATGGAGTGCCCCATGTCTACAGCCACACATGTAGCAGAAGATGTCCTTGTTTATCATCAATGGGAGGAAAAGCCTTTGGTGCTGTGAAGGTTGGGTGCACCAGTGTAGGTGAAATCCAGGACCAAGAAGAAGGAGTGGGTGGGTTGGTGAGCAGGGAGAGGCGGGAGTGGGTAGGTGATTTTCAGATGGGAATCCAGGAAAGGGGATAATATTTGAAATGTAAATAAAGATAATATCTAAGAAAAAGAAAGAAAAAAAGGAAAAGTTTTAAAGATATTAAACTCATTAGAGTTACAAAAAGAAAAGCATCTAGAAAGCAGCCTGTGTAGGTGTGCACCAGATCCTCTGAATACATGGTTAGCTTGAATTTCTGTGGAACTAGTAACAGTGGGCACAGTTATATATCTGACTGCTTGCTGGCCTTTGAAACTCATTTCCTCCTATTGGGTTGCCTTGTCCATCCTTGATATGATGACTCTTTGATTATCTTATTGTAACTTCTTTTGTCATGTTTTACTATGTTCTTTTGGATGTCCAAAATTTTCTGAACATAAAATAAAATGAGAATAGTTCTTGTAGAGAGGGATGTGGGAAGAAGCAAAGAAAAATAGAGGTATTGGAAACATGGCTGGATTTACTGTATGAGAGAATTTACAATGAAGAAAAACATATAATAGGAAGACAAATTTAACAAAATTTATTTTAGTGTCCTGTATTCAACCAACACAAAGATCTATAAATTTGACCATTTATTTTATTTTGATACATGTGCTAAAATATAATTTCTATCAATAAAAATTTATTAAGTTCATTTTATATATCACTTTAAGTATTTTAGATTCTTACTGTAGTGACTGGGTTGTATGGTGAAATTTTGTTAATATTATAGTGCACTTTTTGAAACATTTATGTCATCTTCATAATCCTCACATGCAAATCATGTGGAACCATTTACATACTGGCCTGGCTCTTCACCTTTTAGTTCTTTGCTTGGCTATTTCTAACCCCTGAAATCTTTCTAATGAACTACTACTTTGGTAAATCAATTTCAAAGCTATTATTAATCTCAATTTAGATATCAATACCTATAGAATTATGAAATCTCTGTGCATACTTGATGTGAAACGTAGAATAAAGCTGTTATTCAGATTTCCACATGTTGTACAAAAAATATCAACTGTGAATGTGACAATTGTAAATTGAAAGTGTCAATGATACTTTTGATCTACCATAGTATAATTCAAAAACTCATACTTGTAAAACAAGATATAATATCAATTAACTTGTACTGATTATTATAAAACTCAAAAAGGCAAAGTATCTAAACATTTAGTAAGTTTGAAGCATATAACCATAAGAAATGCATTATTTTTAATATTCTAAAGATAATTGTTTCATTGCTTCTAGAATTATGAAACAATAATATACTCGAAGAGACAGGGAGTTTAAAGCATCATATCAGTGTTACTGTTTTTTTTTTTCACTTTTATTTATCTTTTTCTTTTCACAAAGGATTTAGTGTGCATATGGGAGATATAAGCAATTTTATTACTTTGAGAAAACAGCCTCACCTGTCATGTTGGAAATTTCATTTTCTGGGCAGGGGTAACAATCAAAACAGCAGACAGCTTTTTCCTCCTGAAAGTATTTTCTGTGTCCTGGTCTGCAAGGTACACTACATATGGAGGCTAGAGTCTGAAGAAAATCAGACACATTATAGAAATAAACATTTTAACATATGTGTCAAACACTGCAGTGATTCACAAGAGAAAGCCACAGAAAGATATCCCTTTACATAACATATCTTGTTATAAAGCAAAAATTACATTGTTTTGTTATTTAATGATAAAATTGTATGAATATTTAGTGATTTCTATATCATGAAACACTTATGAATGAGTGAATAAGAGAGAGATCAAATAGGTAGAGAGACAGAGAGAGAGATACAGAGAGAGACACAGACAGAGAGAGATAGATAGATAGAGAGAGAGAAAACCTAGGATGGTAGAAGTCAATGAATGAGGAAATGTTAAAAACTTTATTTCATAAGAAAACAAAAGTAGATAAGATTATAGGTAGTTGCTTCATGTAAATAATTTAAATTAAAACTAAATTACCTGCTTGATATCTGTAGCCCACTCTATCATTTCATCAGACATAAACAGTTGTTGGCCATTTGGAAAATGACCAGAAAATCTTCCTATTTTCATTTTTAGTCCATAGTCTTTTAGGAAATCCATGATATAGAAAATGTCATACTCTGTATCCCGTTTTCTATTCTGGTTCATGTTTATTAGGTCTCCAACAGGGTTAACAAATTGTATGGTCTTCAGAAAAGAGAACATCTAAGACACATTTGTCATTTTAGTTTCAAGTATGCATACACATTAATACAGAAATTAAAAAGATTGGAATGTCACTCATATCCATTATCCACTCCTAATAACCAACTTTACCTGAAGTATTCAGTGCCGATAAAATAAAATACTTTACATATACATTTAAAGTTTCACTATGATTGACAAATGCCATTTTCTCTCAGTATTTTATGCCATAATACATATACACATGAATTTTATATTTGGACAGTAGTGATATATTATCCATTTTCTTTTTGCAAACACTGTTATTTGATAATAAGACAGCAAAACTAAATACTCATTTTTTTTTTTTTTGATTTTTGGAGACACAGCTTTTCTGTGTAGCCCTGGCTGTCCTGGAACTCACTCTGTAGACCAGGCTGGCCTCGAACTCAGATATCTGTCTGCCTCTGCCTGCCAAGTGCTGAGTTTAAAGGTGTATGCCACCACTGCCCGGCAATACTCAATTTCTTAAAATATGGAAAAAAGTTCTTAAAATTATTTGAGGTCTAATCATTGCATAAAATAGAAACTTACTATTCAAATAAAAGACAGATCATTTTCTTAATTTCATTTATTAATTTCATGACAAATGTTTCAAATGGTAAAGTCATGAGATGCATATATGATGGAAATGTGGGAGAAAAATTCATGACTACAATTGTGAAATGCTGGCTTGGTGGCATATTAGGCTGTCACAAAAATTATGAAACTAACACGATATGCCTCTTATGTAGTGGCAGAGTGTGGAAATATATGCCTTTAGGATAAAGGTTACTTCTTTACATGGATTTTTAACTTCAGGATACCCATTACAAATGCCATCTCTATGATATTTATGCCATTCAGTGCAAAAATTACCTTCCAGGAGTTAAATTCCAGTTCTTTTCCATCATTCTCTGAGAATGTGTCTACTTGTTGCAGAAGCATCTCATGAAGTGAGTGGGCCACAGCATACACAGAATTGTATAAATTGTAACATGCTTCACTCATAGACATTCCAAGCGGTGGCACAGAAAACCATTTAAATAGGGTTTTGGTTGGACAATTCTTCAGTGTTTTACAATTAGGTGGTGGCAAGGAACAATTAAAGTAAGTCCACCACAATTTAGCCAAAGAAATGTCATTACTGTAGTTAGATGGGTGCATTGTCTGCATAAATTGTTTAAAACCAGATATTTCAGCCTGATGATGTGAAAAAATAAGAGTCCCATGCAAGGAGTTAAGCATGAAATCCCCTCTAATTGTGATCATATCAAATTGTGACACACCTACCCAAAGTCTCTGAATGTTTTCGGATTTCCAAAGTATGAAGCTAAGTTGTAGAGGAGATTCTCTATCCCCATAGACGATGACAACTTTTGCTGATGTAGTTATGATTTGGTGATAATATTTATGAAACATTTTAAGGTATAACCTTTTATCATATGTGATAATAGTGACAAATGCTAAGCAGACAGTGTTTCTTTCCATTCCTGTTCTCAATTCACCAAGGAATTGAATTCCATGGTCATCATCTGTAATGATAGCTCCTACCCAGTTCCATCTGAAGTGAAGTGCTAGGGACACCATGCCTAGTGATAGAGAAGTGTCCTTAGAAGTCATCTGGTAGAGATGAGGAAATTGTTCCTGGTCATTTAGAAGGAGATGAAAATAACCACAGTAAAGCTGAAAGACATTGACCTTAAGCATCAATATGAAGAAATGGAATGCATAGAGCTCAGTCTAAGATCAAAATGTGCTAGAACACATGCTAGAAGTGTGAGAAAGTGTGGATTCTTCATCTTTTTATTAACATCATATCCAACTTCTTATGAATTTCTCTACACAGATAAAGTAAATCATCTGGTAAAACCTTTCACAATATGTTGTCTCTCCTGCCCATTTGTTACAAAGCTTTTGTTTTTGCCAAAGAAAGTATCTAACCTTTATGTTTGATAGATAAGAATAGATATAAATGAATTCTCTGCCTTTTAGTCAGCCTTGGTACTCAGAAACTCATACTGTGCTATGTCAATAAATGTAACCCTCCCTGACTTACCTCTGGAGTTTGGGAGAAGTACAGGAATGGTCCAAGTATGTAAGAAGTTATCCATACAGGTCCAGTCAGTACAATTAAATATTGTCTCCGATCTTTACAGTAGTAATTAGGAATTATTTCCTTTTTTTTCAAGGACCAAACTCTATTCACATTATCCGCAATTAGGTTACATTGAATCTTAACTATTAGGGAAATGTTAGGTAGAATATAAATGTTCCTATTGATTTCTTCAGCAGCAAAATAAACAGAGGAAATCAAGTGGATTGTCTTAAGAGTCACCCTGAAAACAGAGCACACCACATTGGGGTATTGCTTGTAATTATTGTAATCTTAAATAAAATTCATTGTGGGTTAAGCAAAGGATATTTTGATTAATATGACCCATTCATATGTTGACACAGTTCCTTATTGTGATGTATTAGGGTGCGAATCTTCAAAACAAATTAACAATTTGAAAAAAATTTTAATTTAATTAATTGAACTTTATTTATTTTTGTTCTGAAGTCTTGAGCCTATTATACATAAATGCATTAAGCATTTATAGATTTTTCTGTTATATTCTTCTTTCAACCTTTTATTTAACTGCATTCTAAAATTAGACACCATGTGCTTTTTTCTTTTGAGTTTTTAATAAAGTTTTTAATATGAATTTTTGCCATGACCCCAATCTCTGACCAGCAGAGACTGGGAATAAGGACACTCATGCCAAGGTAGGTTCTTCAACAGCAATCTCAATAGATCTTTTATGCAAGGCAGTAACAGAGCTCTCTCAGCAATCTCCTGCAGTGAACTACCTCAGTGAACTCGTTCCTTTACTCAGGTCTTTCCATATATCACAGCCCTCTTACATCATCTCACTCTACTCATTGCTCTCCAATCAGCATCATCCCGCTGCTAGCACAAGTTGCATGCGCAGGCAGGAAAACACGTCATTGGCTAATACTATGGTAAGGTTATATGACGTTTCAGATCATGTGGTAGGTGCAGATGACTCAGCTGCGTGTTTTCAGAAGTTTTAGTAAACAGGATGGGGTTACAAGGCTGGGCGCCATCTTAGCTCAGTGGTTATGCCCGCTTCCCACAAATTTTATGTTAACAGGATTCTGTCATTTATGCAATTTTCTACAGTTCCATCTTGATTTTCTTGAACATGGTGAAATATCCATGTATCATCAATGAATATGAAAATATTTCTGAACAAAGATTGAATCTGCCCATGCCTTGATCTTATAACTCTTATACTTAATATGTGGGGAAAGAAATGAGAATTATCTGCTATCTTAAATGTTACACTTTACAGAATCAGCACTAAAAATATGTCATGACACTCATCATGGACTTAAGAGTAGGTAGCCAAATTTGTGTGTGTCAACAATTGCCAAAGCCTAAAGAATACTTAGATAATGCAAATACCACAATAATTCTTACACTATTTTCTTCATTCCTTACAGTTCATCTCTTTTTATTTTCTATATAAGACTGTAAAAAATTGAGTGATATAAACTTGGTTATAACTATAGCATTTACTTGTTCATATTGAACTCCTATCCCTTCACATGCTCCACTCAATTGTAGTAATTTGTTCTTCCTCTACATTCCCTGGCTACCACATGACTGGCCTTGGGTTCTATTTGGTTCAGATTTGTCCAGATATTTTCTGTTTCTAATATGTTCATTTACCTTTTTCTATTTTATTAAACATATTTTAACTGGATTTTTCTGTAATAATAATAATAATATTATTAATATATTAATAACAATAATATAATAATATATTATTTACAGTTTGATAATCTTATTTACCAATTACATATTTCAGTGTATAGTACATGAGCTTTTTTACTTTTGCCTCATCTGTATTTTCTGTAGTGCTTTGTGACTACAGTAAATATTTATGTAATTGGACATAACTTTTAGTCTGAAGCTAGTATTGAATGGACTTAATATTTTATGTTCTCTATTATTTACTAAGTTTTATTTTTAAACAATTTTTTCTAGTTTTATTCCCTTATTTATTGGATATTTTCTTTCATTCAGAAATGCCTAAAATTTTGCCATACTTTTTAAGGGAATTGCCACTAATGTCAGCTATGCATTTTGAGAACTGACTTCTTCAATTAACCCACTTCAATTGCTGAAGAATGAAGGCTTAATTTGTCAAGAAATATAGAATTTTCTTTACAAAGTATAATTTATAATTGAAAAAAAACTAAAACAATCCCAAATAATGAAATAATTAGTAGGAGTATCACCATTTCTCATCTTACTTTGCACTCCACACCTTTATTAATAAAATGGGCTTAATGGGGGTGGTAGTTGATCAATAGAATTTTTAAAGGCTTATCAATAAGATGTACTACAGAGCAATTGTAATAAAAACTGCATGGTACTGGTACAGCAACAGACAGGAAGATCAATGGAATAGGATAGAAGACCCAGAAATGAATCCACACACCTATGGTCACCTGAACTTTGACAAGGGAGCTAAAACTATCCAGTGGAAAAAAGACAGCCTTTTCAACAAATGGTGATGGCACAACAGGCGGCTATCATGTAGAAGACTGGGAATTGATCCATTTTTTATGAACAATATAAGATAAACTCTGTGATATGTTGGAAATTTTTTGTTTCATTACATTTTATCAGGAGATTAAATTTTGAAGTTTAGAGGTTTTTGTGTTATGATATAGTTTCTGAACTTTTCTTTTTATGGGCTTCTTGTTTGTAAAGATGCAAATGTCTATTTTTATATTTGTATATTAGTATTTTTCTCATGCATTTTTGTTTATAAAGGGGCTAATTTTCTGCTTGTTTGAATGTATTTTATAATCTGAAATATTTGTTTACTCTTCTTTTATTACTATTATTTATATGACAAGTTTTTAATGGGTGAAGGTGATGATGTAGGTTCATATGGGAGGTAATTAAGAAATGTATTCTCAGGAGTTGAGGGAGGTAAATTCACAATTTGAGCATATTTTACTAAAAGTGTATTTTATATAAACAATGATGGGGACATATATTTGATTTATGCTGTAATTTAGAAGGACTTTGAAAATAGTATTTTTAGTAAAAACCATAGTAGGGCACAAAGCATATAATATTAAATTATATTATTATATTTCAATTATATTAAAAATTCAAATGGAACAGAAATTATATTTGGTAATAGGGTTGGTATGAGTTGATAAAAAGATAAAAGTTGAGGATACAGCACTCAGAATTTCCAGTGAAATATTCTAAGTATTTTAAGCACGACTGTGGTGTTGGACACACAAAAATACACAGACAAACATACACACACAAACATATGTTGTATTCATACTTTAATAAACACATGGATCATGAATTATGTAACTACAAAACCTAAACTGAAAAGCATAACCATCCTAATCAAATTAGTTATAAGAAAATTTGTGTTTAATTTTAATGAAATCATATACTTTGATTTACATTAACCTTTTATTATACAATTATACTATAGCCAATGATTTCTACATGAAATATTTAATTCTTTACATTTAAAAAATATTGTTGGTTTTGTTCTTCCACCATCAATGACACCACATTTTCTAATGTGCTTGGTGAGTGTCTACTTATCAGTTATGGGATTTCTCTTTAATCTGTGGAAATTCTGAAGTTTATATGATGAGTATTTTCTGTTCAGTAGACCACAATGTCTTCTACTTTCAAGCATGAAAGTGAAGTAACATTTTGAGTTTTCAAAATTGAAGGTTCTAGTTAGTTATTAGCATCTTATTATTTTATATAAACCCACTATACACATATGAGAAATAATTCACTCCATATATAGCTGTGCATAAAATATAATTATTATATGGACTTATATAGGCAATGAATAGATGCTGAATGAGAAATAATAGTAATCTTTAAACTATATCCCCTTGGTAGTTAAAGTGCATGCAATGGAAGTTCATATATATAAGAACATATCTGTGGTGCAAAATATACTTGATTGTTTTTTTCTAATGATTTCAAATAGTAGCATGGGGGAATGCATAAATCTGGAAGAATTATTGGAAGGGATTAAATATGTTGATAATGGATTCTATGGAAACATCAAATGGGTAATTTTTTTAAAAACGTAACAGTAGGTAAATTACTTGTGGGAGAAAATAGGAAAAGAATAGTTCACAGACAGTCATTTGAATTATTGTCTAGGTTATTGTAAATTACTCTGCAGATGTACATCAAAGGAAAAAATAACTATCATATGACGCAGGTCTAACACTTATCAGTACTATACAAGAGTTAATTTAAAAAACCGTCCTAGGGATGCATGGTGTGTTCACTATATGAAAATCCATTAATGTACGATACCATAAAACTAACACAAAAATTCACATGATCATATCAAATACTGAAAAGGATTTTGACTAAACAAAATACCTTTTCACATTAAAAGTATTGGAGAAATCATGAATTCAAGGTCCAGACCTAAGCATAATAAAACAATATAGAGGGTCCCTGGATGAAATGTCTGACAGTGGGGAGGAGGAACTTCTATAGTCCATCTTCAGTACAAAGACAGAGCATAATGTGGATGGATGGGGTTGCCATCCCACCATCAAACTCTGACCCAGAAAAGTTTTTGTCAAAAATAACTTCAGTGACAAATATGGAGAAAAGACAAAGGAAAAGGAGGTCCAGTAACCTGGCCAAATTGGGGTCCATCTCAAGAGAGGCTCTACGAACTATTACTGATGCTATGGTGTGCTTACAGACAAGAGCCTAGCTTTGGTGCCCTCTGAGAGGCCCAACAAGCAGCTGTAGATACTTTCACCCAATGATTGGACTGAGTTTGTGGATATCTGTGGTTGAATTAGGGAAAGGCTGAAAGAAGCTGATGGGAAGGGAAACCCCATAGCAAGACTATCAGTCTGAACTAACTTGAACCCCTAGATGTCTCCGACACATAGCCACAAACAAGGCACCATACACAATCATCACATGAAACCATATGATATAAATTGTCATATAAAGGGAATCTCTTTAAGACCAAAGTCAATAGTGTAATCTATTCATTCTGCATCTAACTGGATTGTGATTCGAAAATGACAAGAAACAATCTAAACAATAAACTACCATGGTTAGCAAAATGACCAGTCATGGAACATAAAATATGTATTAGTTATGTGCTAGAGAAGAACAGCCAGAAGTCACATAGATTTTATCTCTCACTCACTGTCCTTGGAATGCTTTATGTGCATTTATGCATAAATGAAGCATGAACTTACTGCTTGTCTAGATTCTCACTGAAGTAATCATTCTTCACATAACCATGCTTCGTATAAATGGAAAAGAAACAATCAACCTCTTTATCTCCTAGATAATTTTCTTTGTCTTTTATTCTCCAAAAGCACCTGGGGTCGCTCAAATGGCAAAAAAGAAAGGAAAGCTTCAGAACCAAGAAGAAAAGAATCAACGCGAACATCTTTGCCATGCCATCAAGATAGGTTCCTGAGAAAAATGCAGCATCAAGTGGCTGGCAGGCAGAATCTCACATACCAAAGTTTCGTGAACACACCCAAGTGTCACTTTTTATTTCTGAAGTTACTATTACGGAACACATGTACTTCTCACAGCATTTTCCTTTCAGTTCACTGTTTGCCTCTGGAGGATGCTGAAGCACTCTCTGTCCTGGGGCTCTGCATCTGGGAACCTTCGGCCAGGTGAAAACAAAGGGTTATTAGTTTTGGTAATAGTTATCCTTTTCTATATTCCTTAGGATTACATTCATGTAAGCAGACATTAAGTTTCCAGACATAATCATTTTGGGAATATTTTTCCACAGGCCTAGTTCATCAATCTAGTTTTCTGAAATAATTTGCACTTGTTTACTTCATTTACCCATGCTATCCCAATGAGTTATACAATCAATTACGTCAAGGAAACCATGTGAACCCTATTCACTTTAGTAATAAAAAGATTAATGAAAGTAAGCCATAGCTTTATGTGTCTTCAACATTTGTAGATATTAATTTTATATGGTTGCTTTCTGTCTTATTTCTTTCATTTATAATTACAAATTGAATTATATTAGGAAGAGTACATAATTTGAAATTAATTTTGTTCATAAACTGTTAACAAAAGCTGATTATATGGGAAATCCAAGGCAAGCAATTTTTTTTAATTCATTGTTCATTAAAGGGCACGTCAAACGACAAGCTGAGTCCACAGAGTATACTATGCACTGTCTTAAATGACCTCAAGGTCTATTAAACTTAGTTGTGATGTTGAATAAGAAATCTGGTCTATTAATATGCTAGAATGATTTTTATAGCAATGCATCATTACAGTGTACAGATGTCTTGGATTATTTTCAGTTTGACTTACAATTTAAACTCAGTTCTAAACATTCTTTGTTACGCATTGTCTGTGGTGATTTCCTTTATGCAAGGTTTTTTATGGATATACATGGATATTACACTGAACAATTTATCTCTACCGGGGAAAATCCTCAAAGTTAATCATACAAGAAAGAAAACGACTACATTGTAGGTTGCTGGGCATATATGTAACTCAGTGTTCATATTTATTATTAATATCATTTGTAGAAATACATTTTCAAAAACATATGTTTGTTGCCATTCAGTTGCTTCAGGTTTTGTAGTAGCTGTTGAATTACATTGTATGGGCAGGCATGTCATATGTTAAAAAAACCTTTTATATTCTGCATTTTAGTTCATCGATAGTCTTTAATTTTATGATTCCTTTTGATCATAATCACACCATTCTCTTATTCCTTTATTATGACATTCACTATCTACCCAACTGTGTGTCCTTTATTTTTTAAGCCCTTCGAGACTACTTTTTGCTGCCAAAATCATTTTGAAACAACTGATTTTCCAAAGAAGTATGGTCAACTTGTCATGGTTTGGGCTATAATTAAAAAAAATATTTTTTTCTTTCTTTTCTAGGAGTTAAAATTTCCATTCACTAGTAGCAATGGAAGCAGGGGGCATTGTGTGTCCATCTCTTATCTTCATATTTGGATATAATCTCTCTTGAACTTGCAAGGTGTTATGTTTACTACCTCGGTCTCTGGGAGTTGATACCTGTTGTGTGCAGACTATAATGTTTCCTTCTAGTCATCTACCACATCTGGCACTTACATTTAGTCTGTTTTAATTGCTGCAATAAATCTTTGTGCCCTGAGGAAGTGGTATGTCAAGTACACACAAGTTCTAGATGGGGAAGGGTTAAGGGGACTTTCGGAATAACATTTAAAATGTAAATGAAGAAAATATCTAATAAAAATTGGAAAAAAAAAAAGAAATTACAGCCTGAAGCCAGGCGTGGTGGTGCACGCCTTTAATCCCAGCACTTGAGAGGCAGAGGCAGATGGATTTCTGAGTTTGAGGCCAGCCTGGTCTAGAAAGTGAGTTCCAGGATAGCCAGAACTATACAGAGAAACCCTGTCTCAAAAAAAAAAAAAAATTACAGCCTGTAGGTTAAGTAATAAACAAAACCACCAATAGTTGACAATCATAATAACAACTAGAAAAAGAGTCAGTTTCCTTAACTATATTTTTGCCTCATTTTTAGTAGAATAATTATATAGAGTAACATCAATACAACTTGACTATTTAAAAGAAATGATGATACAAAGATCTGCAGCATGTAAAGACAGAAGAAACTGGAAGAATATTTGAATAGAAAAATTAATGTTTGAATTTTTAAGATTTAATAGACATGTTATAATAATTCTTAATTTTGAGATTAAAAAAGAATTTCATCCTTTCCCCATTAATTTTCATTCTGACAATGATTTTCCCACATGTCACTATGCTTACATATTAATGGCATTATTTTTTAAAAATAGTTTACATGTTTATATGCATATATTCCTAAATATACCAATGTAGTTTGCTCAATCCATATGAGGAAGTTACATGTATATGGTTGTAGAGCTGTCCACTTGATATTGGATAAAACATTTAATCACCTCCATTGGATGGAACAATTTCTCCTACTCTCAGCATTCTCAGAAGACTGTAGATATTTATTTAGCATTGAGGCCTTGTTGGCCCTATTTTTCAGCCCATGTTTAAGCATTCAAATTGGTAAGAAGTACAGGTTCTGACAATATCAGGAGATATAATATCAAAACCAACTGCATAATCCTGTGTTTAATCTAACCTTTCTCCTCCTTCTACAAAGATATTGTGTATACAAGAGTACATGCAAAAACTTTTCTTTTGGTGAAATAGAAACAGTCTCAACTCTGGAACTCAGCAAGTCAAGCTAAAATAATGAACAATCTTCAACTTCTTTGAAAGAAAAAGTGTCTGTAGTATAGTGCAAAGTCATTAAAAAAAGTCACTGAACATTGGCCTCTGGTCTCTATTGTTATATGTAGATATGTGCACAGACACAAATACATTAAATATGCATGCAAACACAAGTCTATTTTATTACATATTAGAATGACTATTCTAGCTTACTTCTTTAGTCCATTTCCTTGAAAAACGTTTTTCCAGCCTTTTACTCGGAAGTAATATCTATCTTTATTGCTATGTGTTTCTTTTATGCAGCAGAATGATGACTCTTGTTTTCTTACACATTCTGTTAGCCTGTGTCTTTTTCTTGGGCAATTAAGTCCATAGATGTTGAAATATTAATAACCAGTGATTGGTGTGTATTTGCATTTGTGTGGTTCCTTTATTTCTGCTGGTATGGGATTACTTATTTTGTGTGTTTTCTTGGATATTATTACTCTCCTTGGGTTGGAGATTTTATTTTAGTATTTTGTGTAGGGCTGGATTTGTGGATAGATATTATCTGAGTTTGGATCAATCTTGAAATGTCTTGTTTTCTCCATCTGTGGTGATAGAGAGTCTGCTGAGTTTTGAATGATTTGCCCCTTCCAGGATTTGCCTCCCCAAACCCCTATCCCACCTCCCCTTTTGCTCCACGAGGTGCTTCCTTCACCCAGGCACCCACTCCCATCTCACTGCTCTAGCATGCCCCTACACTGGGGCATCAAGCCTCCACAGGTCCAAGGACATCCCCTTCCAATGATGTTAGATAAGGCCATCTTCTGCTAGCTATTTATCTGAATCCATGGCTCCATGTATAATTTAGGTTGGTAGATTAGTCACTTGGTGCTCTGGGTTATACACTTAGTTGATATTATTCTTCCTTTGGGGTTACAATCCCCCTCATCTCCTTCAATTCTTCCTTGGCACTTCCATTGGGGTCACTGGACTCAGTTTGAAGGTTGGCTATGAGTATCTGCATGTGTATTTGTCAGGTGCTGGTAGAAACTCTCAGGGAACAGCTATACAAGGCTCCTGCCACTAAGCGCTTCTTGGGGTCACCAATAGTGTCAAGGTTTGGTGTCTGAAGTTGGGTTGGGGCAGTTTCTAGATGGCCTTTCCTTCACGGTCTGTTCCATTTTTTTTTGCCCCTTAATATTATGCTTTTAATGTTTATTTTACATATCCAGCTGGAGGCATGGTTACCCTGATGTGTACTCTTTGGTTGGTGGATTAGTCACTGGGAGCTTTGGGGTATCTGGTTGGTTAATATTGGGAAGGAAAAAAAATCTGCCAAAAGGAACTCTCAATTCTGAACATCTATGCCCCCAATACAAGGGTACCCACATTTGTAAACAAAACAAAACAAAACAAAACAAAAAATAAAAACAAAACAACAACAAAAATTACTGAAGATCAAAGTACACATTGAAATTCACACAATAATAATAGGAGACTTTAACACCCTACTTTCACTAATGAACAGATCATAGAAACAGAAACTAAACAGAGACACAATGAAACTAGAAGTTATGAACCATATGGTTTTAGCAGATATCTACAGAACATTTCACCCTAAAACAAAAAATAAAACTTCTTCTCAGCACCACATGGTACCTTCTCAAAAATTGACCATGTAATTGGTCAAAAAACAGACCTTAACAGATACAAAAACATTGACTTAATCTCATATATTCTATCAAACCACCATGGACTAAGGCTGTGTTTGGTGAAAGGAAACACAGAAAGCCCATATACACGTGGAAGCTAAAAACTAACTATCTGGGCAATAACAATCTGGTCAGGGAAGCAATGAAGAATGAAATTAAAGACTTTTTAGAATTCAATGAAATTGAGGGCACAACAAATCGAAGCTTAGGGGACACAATGAAAGCAGTGTTAAGAGGAAAACTTGTAGCTCTGAATGTGTCCATAAAGAGATTAGAGAGATTATAAATCAGCAGCTTAACATCTGAAAGCTGTAGAAAAAAAAAAAAAAAAAAAAAAAAAAAAAAAAAAAAAAAAAAAAAAAAAAAAAAAAAAAAAAAAAAAAAAAAAAAAAAAAAAAAAAAAAAAAAAAAAAAAAAAAAAAAAAAAAAAAAAAAAAAAAAAAGAAGGAAATATACCCAAGAGGAGTAGAGGGCAGATAATAATCAAACTCAGGGCTGAAATCAACCAAGTAGAAACAGAAAGAACTATACAAAAGAATAAACAGAACTAGGAGACTGTTCTTTGAAAAAACCAACAAGATAGACACACCCTTAGTCAGACTAACCAGAGGGCATAGAGACAATATCCAAATTAACAAAATCAAAAATGAAAATGGAGACATAACAATGGAAGCTGAAGAAATTAAAAAATATATATATCAGATACTGTAGGAAGCCGCACCTGGGCCTCCCCAGCGAACGCCTCCGAGAAGCCCCGGGCTCCGAGAGGCCCCACCTCCGGGGATCCATGGGCTCCGAGAGGCCCCGCCTCCAAGAAGCCCCGGGCTCCGAGAGGCTCTGCCTCCAGGGATCCCTGAGCCCCAACCTAGGCAGGTGGCGAAAGCCGCCGCCCGAGCCCCGCCGCCCGAGGCAGGCGGCAAAAGCCGCCGCCTGAGCCCTGCCGACCGAGGCAGGTGGCAAAAGCCGCCGCCCAAGCCCTGACCAGCGAAGCCGCCCGAGCTCCGGGAAAGCCTGCGGCTCCGCCCCATTACAAGATGGCGCAGGGCTGGCAGGCTGCCAGGGAGGAGAGCCTAGTGCGCATGCGCAGCTCTCTCCTCAGGCCTCCTGAGGCAGTAGCCCCCCCCCCCCCGAAGGGAAAATATGCTAATGAGGCACTGCTTGTAGTAACAATGCAGGGAAAATATGCTAATGGCTGTGGCTTGTGGCACCAATGAATGGGCCACATGCAAATGAGGTATGGCTTGATGCACCAATCAGCAACCACTATGACACCCCTCCCCTTTCCCTGGGAGTGTATAAAAGCAGCAGCTCTGCTGCTGTCCAGAGTCCCGGGAATCAATCAAGGCACTCCAGAATAAAGCTGACAGAGAAGATCCCGGTGGTAGCGTGTCTTTCTTGCTGCTCGACGGAGGAGGCAGGGAGGCGCGCCGCAAGATACAAGTAGAAAAGTCTATACTCATCAAAACTGGAAAGTCTAGTTGAAATGGATGATATTCTAGACAAATACCAGGAGTCATAGTTAAGTCCGGATCAGATAAACTACCTAATCATTCCCACAATCCCTAACGTCTCCCAACCAATACATTCCCAGGACCAAATGATTTTAGTATAGAATCATATCAGGCCTTCAACTAAAACCTTATACAAATACATCTCTTTCTTTGTTCTGTATATTATATGTTTTGATTATTATATGGTGGGAGTATTTTCTTTTCTGGTCCAGCCTAATTTGTGTTTTATAGGCTTCTTGCATGTTTATAAGAATCTCTTTTTTCAGGTTCGTAAAGTCTTCTTCCAAAATTATGCTGAAAGTATTTACTTGGACATCTACTTGGGACATTAACATTCTTCTATTCCTACTATTTTTAGGATAGTAATATGCTAGATTTCCTGGATATTTTGTTTTAAGTATTTTTTTTTTAGATTTAATATTTTTAACTGATGTGACAATTTCTTCTATTGTACTTTCTATGCTTGAGATTTTCTCTTCTATCTCCTGTATTATGTTAGTAATGGTTACATCTGTTGTTCCTCTTGTTTTCCCCAGGTTTTCCATCTCTAGCATTCCTTCAGTTTGTATTTTCTTTACTTTTTCTATTTCCATTTCCAGGTTTTCCACAGATCAATTTATTTTCTTCATCTGTTTAATTGTATTTTCCTGTATATCATTAAGGTATATATTCATTTACTCTTTAAGGGCTTCTAACATCTTTATAGGATTAAATTTAATGTCTTTTTCTTCCACTTCTGTTGTGTTAGGATATCCAGGGCTTGGTGTATAAGGATAGCTGTGCTCTAGAGGAGTCATATTGCCATTGCTTTAATTGACTGCTTTTTTGTGGGCCTTTAGCCCTCTTGAAGGCTTCAGTCCTGGAATGTTCCCGTTTTAGTAGGTATTGAAATGGAAGGTAGCATCAATTGTCCTGGTTTAGCAGGCCTATGATGGTGTTGGGCTGTATGGTCCCAGAGCAGCAGGTCTAAATTGTTCATACCTGATCTGATCTGATGAAAGTTGGTATAGATGTGGCAGGAGAATGGAGGTCTGCCTGTGCAAAGAGGTTAGTCAGAGCTGCTTGGCATTCCCCAGGGGACTCAGCAAACAGGAAAGATCAGTTGAGAATGGGAATTTACCTGTATGGTTCATTATCCATGGGACTTGTGAAGGTAGGTAGAGAAGTGAGGGGAGATTGGCAGCAGGTATAGCAGACTGCTTAGAGACAAAGTATTCCATGCTTAAGGTATATAATTTGATGTATGAAATTTAAAGACGTTTTAAAATTTTTATTAATTTCTTGTGAGTTTAACATTACATTCCCCCATCACTCTCATTTACCCATTCCCTCATTTCTGTCCTTTACAAATGCAATCTCCCTCCAAACAAATAAACAAAGAACTTTAACAACAGTAACACCAATAAAAGCACAAGAATCATCTCATCATTAAAGATGTAGTGTATCCCAAAGGATATCCTTCTGTCCACCCATCTTCTCTTGTAAATGTTTACTACAACAAGGCATCAGTCAGGCCCTAGATTTCTGGCTTTTGTGACACCACCAAAATATATAATCACCAGGGCTCATTCATGTTATGGAGATCCTGGCACCCAGATCAGCAAGACTTTGGCAGATTCGGGGTTTTCTGTGGGTCTTAGTGCTTGTGTCATCTCTGGAATCTAGAATAGTAGTATGATATTTGCAGTTCCAAGTACTAGCATAGTATCTGATAGAACGTGGAGCTTCTGCTGGATTTGGTGGCCATGATGTGGACAAAGGGGAGAAGGCACTGCTGGAGAAAGCCAGGTGGACTGTGAAGAAACATTAGAAACATTAGATTCTATGGATAGGGTATTACTTAGGGTTCAGGGATCCAATGTGTGCCCTCTGGTAGAGTAGAATATTTCAACTAGAATCAGTAGCTATGTGGACATGAAGCTGATGTGTATGGATGCTGTTGGGAGTAACTTGGCAGATTTTGACTGAGTGTTGATTTGCTCTGGACCAGTCTTCTTTGGGTTCTGAGTATAACCATTTCCTCTAGTAAAGCAGAGGACATTTAGTAGATTTGTGGGCTGGGATATGAAGATAAGGGGAATGTGTACTGTTGAGAGAAACTGGGTGGGCTCTAAACCTAATATTTTTAAATGTTTTATACTAGAGTCATAAAATGCTATTAGTATCATACTTAATTTAAAATGTTTCCATCATTTGTTGTGTAGCCCAACTTTTAACTTTTAGTATCTATAATGAAATCACTTCATGTTTGGTATGAATGTGCTCATGTGGCCTATTTTAGAATCTAATAGCACAAGAATCAGTTCAGAGGAGTTTTTACTTTCAGACAGAAATGGGTTTAGATATTAATATCATATCAATCTAGGAAATTTAAAGTAGAACTTAACATATCTGACTAGGTGTAGATGATAAAATAGCCTCAGAAAAATAGAATCAATAAAAACTTTTATATGATTTTGTGTGTTTATTTTGTCTATCAAATATATCTTTCCATTTAATAGAGATTATAGAAAGACAACAACAATCCTATTATTATATTTGTTAAATTCATGAAACAATATTCTTTGTCAAATTGTGTAAGAACAAAATATATACAAAGCTACCAGGTCAGTCATTGATGAATAAGCTCTAAGGTGGAGGGAAACTGAATTTGAACATAAAATCTTCATAGAGAAGGAAGCTTCACCTAACCATGTCTTCTAAGGGCCTGAGTCTCTCTGCATGGTATGGAGCATCTTGGTCTACCTGGAAGTTAACATGAGAATATTTGTTTCTCTTTCTTTTATGAAAAATCAACACTCACTTCTTGATGAACCACAGTGTATCCGTGTAGTAAACTCTCTTGATAAGGGTACTGTACTTTTTATATTTGCAAAAGACAATATTGAATATTCCCATCCCTCTGAAAACTGGACTTATATAATTATATAGCAGAAGGTGATAGAGGTCTAGAAAACTGTTTCAGTTTATCTCAATTAATTACAGATCAAAAGGGCTTGACAAGGTAAATGATTTATATGTAGATACTTACAGTTTTTATGCAAATGTAAATTCACATAGACACAAATGCATACACACATATAAGAAAATTCTTATATAAGCATATAATACATATTATATTATAGTATATATAATTTGTAATTATACATAATTATATATATTATAAGAATTTGAATAACATAACTTTTACAGAGTAAATAAAACACTATGGCTACATTTTTCAAAGAAGATTTAAATGCTAGGAGGCTTGCACTGATGTACTGCAGACTCTACAAGACCAAAGATGCCAGGCCATGTTATTATTCCCAGGAAAAAGTGCAATAACTCTTGTCACAACCATATCCACTGGAAACAGTGAGTGTCATGAAGCCAGCACAGTTGCCTAACAAAATTCCTAACAAAATTGCTAACACAATTGCTTAACAAAATTGCTGTAATAGCTTTCCTTCTATGTCTAGCATTGTCTTTTGGTCTTTTCCTGTTGTATTATTTGGAACTTTCTGCATTATAATTACTCTCCTGTTTTTTCCAGAGGGGCATATTATATGTCTAAATCCTTTTCGGATAATCTTAAAATGACCTTTATGTTTCCACTTTTTGGAAATCTTCCTTATATCTTAGAGATCATTATGTGCAGATAAGCACATAGGTAGATGAGGCCATTACTACTAGAATCTTAGTGAACTATATGTCCATTAGCAAATTCTAAGATCAGAATTGGTGTATGTTAACGAGAGACAAGTGGAAAACCTCTGACTGACCAGGAGAATAGGTTACAGAATTATGGTTTCTTTTTATTATAGCTCAGAGCTCTATGAAAATGTAGGTTAAAGATAGGGTGTCATATGCAGCTGTAGCCATGAGTCCCACCATATGTACTCTTTGGTTTGTGATTTAGTCCCTGGGAACTCTGGGGGTACTGGTTAGTTCATATTGTTGTTCCTCCTATGATGCTGTTAGTATCTTCAGCTCCTTGGGAGTGCTGATAGGGAATAGAGGGTATTCAGAGGGGAAACCAGGAAAGGGGACAACATTTGAAATGTAAATAAAGTAAATATCTAATTAAAAGGGGGGGGAGAAAAAAAGCTAAAAATGGATACTCATAAGACAGGAATTTAAAAAATTCCTTTTTGAAACAATAGTTTATTACAATAAAAATATTATGATTATATAAAAAGGACAGGGTGTCATAGAGGGTACATCCCTGTAGTTAGAAAGCTCATTAAATAATACCAATTGAATAAAATACACTTTACCTGCTTTATAGCATAATGATGAAACATATATTAAGTTAGGCACTACTGTTTGCTACTCATTAAAAGATCTATTTGTATATTTTCTGTTTGTCTAAATTGTTTTAAAACTGCAAATATTGCCAGCATAAAAGTATGCTGTCAAATATTGTATGCATTTGCTTTGGAGAAGACATTGCTTAGACTGCTTAATTGGAGGTATAGAGATAATAATGAAAATATAATCTGTAATGTTTGTATTTTCTCAAGGTAACTCAGTTTGTAACCCTGGCCAAATGATGAAAAATCAAACACATAACCTCAATCACTTGGTTAATAACTAGTCTCTCTTTATTCTGAGACTCTTCTATAATAAAGAGGTACCTGTGTGTTAATTAGTCAGGGTGACAGAAGTTGCCTAATTGTTAGAGACTCACAGTAGCTAAATTCACTTGGCTATTACCTGATTCATTCTCTCCGCTCTTTGAATCCTTATCTCCTATGAAGCCATTCTGGCAGAAACGACCCTAAGAGCCTCTGCTAAGAAAGACCCCCAGAGTAAGGCTTACTATACATCTGGATGAAGTAGTTAAAATATTCCACAGTAAATTAAAATTTCAAAAATATTTATCTAGAAAGTCAGGCACATATAAAATGCCAGAGAAAAAGCTATAATAAGGGTCTTAATTACATACATCAAATAACAGCAAATAAATTACCTCACACAAGCATAAACAAAAGCAACATACACACACACACACACACACACACACACACACACACACACTAACAAATAATAGAAATTAACAATCAGTGGGCATTAATATCTTTCAATAACAATGACCTCAATTCTACTATCAAAAACACCAAATAATGGCTTAAATGTGAAATCAGGATACATCCTTTTCTTCATACAACAAACATACTTTAATATCAAGAATAGATATTACTTCAGACTGGAGGTGATAAAAAATATTCCATGACATTGACCCTACTGTTCTCTAACAAAACAGACTTACAACAAAATTAGCCAAATCATATGGACAAGGACACTATGTATTCATTGGAAGAAAAACTCACCAAGATGAATAAGGAGAAATATCACTTTTTAATAGCTGTTCATTAAATATGGTTACACTCGCTTTTGTAATAGAAACAGTACTCCAGCATAAATAAGGTACTTAATCTTAAACAATGATGACACTTACATTCCCCACTCTACTAATGGATAGCCCATGCAGTCAAATTAAAGTGAGAAATTCTAGAGATAATTGACACAAAATCCCAAATAATCCTAACACGTACTTATAAAACTTTGCAATCAAAAACAAAAGTGTAATCATCTTGCTAGATGCTGGATGAACATTTGACAAAATACATTAGCCCTTTATGTTAAAAGTATTGGAGAGATCAAGAATTCAAGGTCCATACTTAAACATAATAAAATTAATAATCAGGGACATTAGATGAAAGGCCCAACAGCATGTACAGGAGACTTTTAGAGTCCACCCGCATTAGAAACACATTGCATTAAATGGAGAGATGATGTTGCCATTCAACAGTTGAAAACTCTGATCCAGAATTGTTCCTGTCTAAAATAATTGCACAGACAAGAAGGGAGAAAATCATGAGGGAAAGGTAAGCCATTGACAGGCAGCCCAAATTGGGCTTCATGTCGGGGGAGAATCCAAAGCCTGATACTACTGTTGCTATTGTGTGTTTACAGACAGGATCTTAAAATGACTGTCCTCTGAGAGTCTCAACTGATAAATAACAAGGAGGGCTAATTGGGAGGGTTTGGAGGAAGAATTTGGAAATGGAAAATGATGTTATTGCCTTATAATCTCAAAAATAAAAGAAAAAAATCATTAATAATATAAATGGATATTAGCCCAGAAACTTAGAATACCCAAGATACGATCTGCAAAACACAAGAAAATCAAGAAGGAAGACCAGCACATGGATATTTCAGTCCTCTTTTGAATAGGAAACAAAATACCCAGGAAAGGAGTTACAGAGACAAAGTTTAGAGCTAACATGAAAGGATGGACCATACAGAGACTAACCCACTGGGGATCCATCCCATAATCAGTCACTAAACTCAGACACTATCGCATAGGACAGCAAGTGTTTACTGAAGGGACCCTGATATAACTGACTCCCACAGAATGCTCTTAGTCATCCATAAGAGGGAGCACGAGGCCCACATTAGAGAAGCTAGAGATAGAACCCCAGGAGCTGAAGGGGTCTGCAACCCTAGAAGAGAAACAACTATATGAACTAATCAGAACCCCCAGAACTTGTGTCTCTAGCTCCATATGTAGCAGAAGATGGCCTAGTTGGCCATCATTGGGACGAGAGGCCCCTTGGTTCTGCAATCTTTATATGCCCCAATACAGGGGAAAGGCAGGGCCAAGAAGTAGAAGTCGGTGGGCAAGGGAGCGGGGTGGGGGGGGAGAGGATTTTCGGGATAGCAGTTGAAATGTAAATTAAGAAAATATCTAATAAAAAAATAAAAAAATGAAATCTGAGGAAAGAAAAAATATAAATGAAGGCAGAGATATTATATACAAATATCACAAGAATTATATAAATGTTGAAAATGTCACTATCAGTATGAATTTTCTTGGGGCCATTATCTCCCAGATTTACTAATTACTATAAGACGTAACTACGTAAGATCCACAATGTTCTAGTATTCATTGAGAATCATCATGCTCAAAATAGTGTTTCTTATTTCTATTATGTAAAATTACTTTTTCATTATATTATATTTATTGACATGCCAAATGCTGTCCCCTCACATTCAACCATCCCAGTGATTTTCACCCCATTCCAATTCCTTTCACCTCAGAGAAGGTGGTCCCCACAACCAAGCCTCTCTTTTCTGGGGCATCACTTCTCTATAAGATTTAGCACACCCTCTCCCACTGAAACCAGACAAAGCAATGCTCTCTTACATATATGCCTGGGCCCTCAGACCAGCCTATGTATACTCTGGTTCATGACTTAGCCTCTGGAATATCCCTCGGGACCAGGTTAGGTAACACTGTTGGTCTTTGTATGGGGATGCCAAGACCTTCAGATCCTTCAATCCTTCCCATAATGCTTCCATTTGGGACCTGACCACAGTCCTGTGATTGGATGTAAATATCTGCATTAGGCTCAGTCCACTGTGGTAGAGCATCTCTGAGGACAGCAAGGCTAAGCTCTTCTCTGAACGCATAACAAGGTTTAAGTAATAGCATTAGCTATTAATATCTGCTGATGGGAGGGATCCAAAGTTGGGCAAGTCAATGATGGACCTTTCCTTCAGTGTCTGCTCCACTTTGTCCCTGCATGTTTTTTAGACATAAACATTTCTGGGCCAAATATTTTGCTGTAGATTGGTGACCTCATCATTCTAATGGAGACCCTGTCTAACTACTGGAGGTGGTCTCTTTATGTTACATCTCTCCACATTGGAAATATCAGGTAAGGTCACCCCAATGAATTATGGGGGTCCCTTACATCCCATGTCTCTGGGACTTTCTAAAGTTTGGTCCTGAATCCCCTGCAGCAGAAAGTTTTCGTTCATTCTTTTGGTCCTCTAGGCTTCTCTTCTCTTTACTCCATACCTGATCCTGCCAATCTTTTCCCCTCCTACTCCCCCCTCTCAATCAGGTTGCTACCTTTCTCTGCCTCCTGTGATTATATTGTTCCCATTTCTAAGTGGAATTGAAGCATTCTCAATTGGGCTTTCCTTTTTGTTTAACATCTTAATGTATGTGGGATAAATTATGGGTATTCTGTACTTCACTGTGTAAATGAACCATATTTTCTATATTCATTCTATGGTAGAGGGACATCTGGGTTGTGTCCAGCTTCTGGCTATTACAAATAAAGGTCCTATGAATATAGTGGAACATGTGTCCTTATATGATGTAGCATCTTTGGGTATATGCCCAGGAATGGTATAGCTGGATCTTCAGTTAGATCTATTTCCAATTTTCTGAGGAAACTCCAGATTGATTTCTAGTGTGGTTTTACCAGTATGCAATCCTACCAGATATGTAGGAGTGTTCCTCTTTCTCTACATCCTCAGCAGCATCTGCTATCACCTGAAATTCTGATCTTAGCCATTCTGATTTATGCACAGTGGAATCACAGTGTCATTTGTAATTGCATTTCCCTGATGACTAAGGTTGTTGAACATTTCCTAAAGTGTATAACAGCCATCGTAACAAAAGCAATCTGCAGTTTCAATGCAATTCACATCAAAATATCAACACAATTCCTCACAGAGATGGGAAGAGTATTTCTCAAATACATAGGAAATAAAAACAAACAAAAATCATAGTAACAAAACCAATTTTCAACAAAAATTACTTCTGAAGAAATTACCATAATTGACCTCAAGCTGTACTACAGAAAAATTAGAGATAAAAACTGCATGGTATCGATTGTTACAGAGAGAGACAGGTTGATCAATGAAATAGAATCGAAGACCCAGAAATAAACCCATACATTTATGGACACTTGATCTTTAAATAACAAGTCAAAACCGTACAGTGTAAAAAAGAAAGCATCTTCAATAAATTGCTCTAGTTTAACTGGTAGTCTGCATGTAAAGAATGAAAATTGATCCATATTTATTACCTTGTACAAACCTCAAGTCCAAGTGCATTAAGGGCCTACACATAAAACAAGATATACTGACTCTAATTTAAAAGAAGGTGAGAAAGAGCCTCAAACACATTGGAACACAGGAAAATTTTCTGAACAGATCATCAGTGGCTCAGACTCTAAGATTAATGATTGACAAATGGGACTGAAAAATCTTCTGTAAGGCAAAGGCCACCAGAGTAAGACAAAAGTGCAATATACAGATAGGGAAAAGTTTGTCACTAACTCTACATCCAAAAGATATCTAATATACAAAATATACAAAGAACTCAAGAAGTTAGCCTCCAGCAACCAAATAACAGAATTAAAAATGGGCTACCGAGATACACAGATCTCTCAACTG
>LR751844.1:26959-85941 GCA_902729485.2 Mus minutoides
TGAAAAAAAAAAAAAAAAAAAGAGTTTCCCAGGACCCCATGGGGATGAACTCAGAAGAAATGCCAATAGGGAGAGATGGAACAACCTCTAGTAGGGGACATGACCCCCTAGTTGAAAAATAGGGATATCTACCTATCTTCAAAACCTTTGACCCAGAATTTTTCCTGCCTTAAAAAAAAATGCAGACATTAACTGAAACAGAGACAGAACGTAAGGCCATCCAAAGATAGACCTAATTTGGTGTACATTCCATGCACAGGCACCAAATCATAACACTATAATTATGCCATATTGTGCTTGCATACAGGAGCTTGTCATGGCTGTCCTCTGAGAGTCTCTATGAGCAAATGACTGAGACAGATGCAGATACTTACATCCAACATTTTGACTGAACACAGGAACACTTATGAAAAAAATTTGGGAGAGGCTGAGCACGTTGAAGGGGACTGCAACCTCACAGGAATAATGTATCAACTAACCAGAACACTTGGAACTTGCAGGGACTAAACCACCAACCAAAGAGCATACATGGGCTGGTCCCTGTGGCCCCTGCTACGTATGTACTACTTGTGTACTCACAGTGGTAAGGTAGGTGCTTTTTAATGTGTAGGCTTGATTCCCCAGGGATGGGGGATGCAGGAGGGGTAAAGTGACAGTGAATGGGCTGAAGGGGGAGCAGCCTCTTAAAGGAAAAGTGGAAGGTAGATATGGTGGGGGGAGGGGGCTTGGGAAGGGAGCAGGAAGGGGTTTTACATGGGGTTTTGAAATGTAAATAAATAAAACAATTAATAAAAAGAATATTTTACCCAAACACAAAATAATATATCTTCTCAGCACCTCATGTATACTTCTTCCAAAATGAGAATACACGCAGTCTCAAAGGAAGTCTCAACAAATAAAAAATTAAATTAAATTAAATTAATTTAAAATAACACATTGTATAACAGAACAGCATGAATTAAAGCTGGACTTCAACAAAAACAGAAACACAAGAATTCATACATGCTCAGTAAATTGAACAAATCTTTACTCAATAATAACTGGGTCTGAGGAAAAAATACAGTAGAAATTAATGACTTTCTTAAATTAAATGAATATAAAGGCACAACACACTCATATTTATGAAACACAATAAAAGTTATGCTAACTGGAACATTCATACCACTAAATGTCTCCATAAGGAAGTACAAATTTCTCTTACCAGCAATCTGAAGGACACCTGAAGCCTCTGGAAGTAAAAGAAGCAAGCACACCAAGAGCAGTATATGAAAGGAAATAATCACAATTGGGGCTGAAATCAATCAATTAGAAATAAGGAAACAATGCAAAGTGTCAATGAAACCAAGTGTTGTTTCTTTGGGAAATCAACAAAACAAAGAAACCCTTAGACAAACTAACCAAAAGACAGAGATAGACCATCAAATAAACAAAATGAAAAGTGAAAGTGGATACCGGACACATTTCTTTAATTTTCTTAGTATTGAGGAGTGTAGTTTTCGGACATAAGATGTTTTAATCGTTTAGAATTACTTTACATACTAAAAGGACTCTCTATTCTGAATGGTTCAATTTAGTTCAAGTCCCTTTGATGAATTATTATGGATATTACGTATTCTTTTATCTTTCTCAGTAATTTTTAAAGGTTGGTTTTTATCGGAATGAAGTGACAGTTAAAGTATAGAATTTTACCAGCTTTCAAAGGAGAATCACAAATCCTCAAACTATTCCACAGAATAGAAATAGACTGAATACTGCCAACCATATTCTTTGACACTACAGTTATCCTGATACCTAAACCATACAAAGACTCAGCAAAGAAAAAGAACTTCAGACCAATTTCTCTTGAAACATTGATGCAAAAATTCTCAATAAAAATTTGCAAACCAAATCCAGGAACATATTAAAAACATCATCCACCATGGTCAAGTAGGCTATATCCCAGGGCTGCATGTATATGGTTCAATATAAGAAAAACTTTCAACTTAATTGACCATGTAAACAAACAAAAAGAAAAAAGCCACATGTTGAAAAGACTTTGACATGTTAAAAGTATTAGAGAGAAGAGGAAAACAAGGCATGTACCTAAACATAATAAAAGCAAATCACTACAAGTCGATAGCCAACATCAAATTAAATGGACAGAAATATATTTCAATGCCACTAAAATGAGGGACAAGTTTGACTGACCATTATTTTCCTATATAAACAATATAGTAAATAACATTCTAGGTAGAACCAAGAGACAACCTAAGGAGATAAAGTAGATACAAATTGGAAAGGAAGAAGTAAAACTATCTGTATTTGTGGATGATATAACATTGTACTTAGACTAACTCAACAGTTCTACCATTGAACTCCTTTCACTGATTAAAAATCTTCATCAGAGTGGCTAGACAGAAAATCAACTCAAAGAAATATGGTGTTCCTTAAAACAAATGATAATCAGGCTAACTAAGAAATTAAAGAAAGAATACCACCAATAATTGCCAATTCAAGTGAAAGATCTGTGTGACAAAAATTAAAGTCACCAAACAAGGAAACTGAAGAAAATATGAGAAGATGGAAAGATTGCCCATACTTATTGATAGGTATGATCAACATAGAGAAAACTGGCCATCTTACCAAAAGCAATCTAAAGATACAATGCAATCCCCAGCAAATCCCAATGCAAATTTTTATAGACATTGCAAGAAGAATTCTTGTATGGGAAAACAGAAAGCAAAGGAGTGTTTAAATTATCATGAACAATAAAAGATCTTAGGGAGGAAACACAATTCCTGACCTCACGCTGTACTATAGATCAATAGCTTTAAACCCTGCACAGTGCTGGCACAGAAACAGACATGTTGATCATGGAATCAAATGGAAATCCCAAAACTAAGCCCATACACCCATGAACACTTCATTTTTTTTAAATTAGACACACAATGTAAAAAGAAAACATCTTCAGCAAAGGTGGCTGAGCTAATCTGAAGTCTACTTGTAGCTGAAATAAAATAGATCCATTATTTAGATCTTTGCAGAAATCTCAAATCCAAGTAAATCAAGAACCACAACATAAAACTGAATACACTAAATCTCATTGAAAAGAAAGTGGAAAATAGCATGGTATGTATTGGGACATGAGACAATTCCCTGAACCAATGGTTCCAGCTCCAAAATCAACAAATGATAAATGACACATCATGAAACTTAAAAGATTCTTTAAGGCATTTGACAGTGCCAGTAGGACACAATGGCATCCTACTGATTGGAAGGGATCCTCAAGAGCCTTATATCTGACAGGAAACTACTATCCAAATTTAATAAAGAAATCAGGAAGTCAGAAAGTAAACCTCCCCCAAAATTTAAATAATGGGGTTAAGAGCTGAACACATAATTTTAAACAGAAGAATTTCCATTGGCCAAGAAGTACTAAAAGAAATGTTCAAAGTACTTTTTCACCAGTGAAATAGAAATCAGAACAAGCAAAGGTTCTATCTTACACCAATCAGTATGGCTAAGATCAAAACCTTGAGAACTAACAGGTACCAAAAACGATTTGGAGCTAAAAGAACACTCCTCCATTATAAGTGTGGGTGCAAACTTGTAAAAACCACTTGGGAAAACAATTTGATGGATTCTCAGAAACCTGGGAATAGCTCTACCTCATGATTCATCTATGCCAAGAGAGGTCTTGGGCATATAACCAAAAGATGCTCCACCATCTGACAAATGCATTGTTCAACTATGTTCATAGCAGCTTTATTCATAGTACTAGAAAGCTGGAAACAACTCAGATGGTCCTCAATTAAATAATGTATAAAAATGTGGTTTATCTACACAATGGAATTCTATTCAGCTATTAAAATAAGGACATCATGAATTTTGGGTATATGACAAATGGATCTTGAGAATATCATCCTATGTGAGGCAACCCAGTCTGAAAAGGACATATATGGTATGTACTCACTTATAAGCAGATATAATCCATAAAAACAAGATACCCATGCTACATCCCACAGATCCTAAACAAGAAGAAGGCACAAGGTAGGATGCTTGAATATTACTTAGAAGGGGGAATAATAGAGTCATAAGAGGAAAATGCAGACAGGGAACTGAGTGGGAGAGAGGTTATTTGAAGGGGTTCATGATCAGGTATAGAAATAGACAGGAGAGATAGCCAGGTGGCCATGATAATGAATGGTAATATGAAACTGACAGGGGTGTGTTGGTAGGGGACATCTTCAGGACATGAAGACATAGGATAAGAGAGTTACCCCAATAATCAATGGGGGTGAACTTAGCTATGATTCACAGTTTTGAAGATATGAAACATGAACAGGTCACCTTCTGTAGCGAGCCAGGAACCTCCATGGAATGATAGAATCACCAAACTATACACAGAGCTTTTAACCCAAAATTTATCCTGTCTGAAAGAAATGCAGGCATTGAGGCTGGACTGAGATAATGGCCACACAATAAATGGACCAACTTGAGATCCATGTATATAACATGGGCAAGCACCAATACCTGACATCACTAATGATACTTTGATATGCTTGTAGGGAGGAGTATAGCATGGGTACCCTCCTATAGGGGACACAGATAAGCTAACTTAGATAGATGCAGACATCCAAAGTTAAAGTGTGAATGGAGCTTGGGGACTTTAGAGGAAAATTGGAGGAATGATTGTAGGACCCATTGGGGATAGGTGCAGTAAGGCTTTGTTATATACATGCATATTGGTAAAAATAGGCTGATTTATAGGTTTGGAAAAACATTGGTGAGGAAAACAATGCAACAATATTTCCAAATATAATGTAAAACAATGGTTACTTAGATAATAAAAAATAAATAAATCCACAAGTTATGTTAAATTATGAACAAGGACAATTCTTGAGGCTATAACTTTATAGAATAAACTTGTTAGTGCTAGGATTTTGTTACCGTCCTATAACTTGTATACCAGGGGAGACCCTAAAAGAGTACAAATTAGTAAAAATTATTACTCCTGATCTTCCTATTGTCAGAAGCCATCATAGGATAAGTTAATAATAACAGGTGATCTTCATGAGATGGTTGGCCTCATATTCTAATAATGCAGGCAGATTTACTTCTTTCTATAGACAAGGCCCATGTGAAATTCATTTTAGTAAAGGTTACTGCTATGAATATTCTTTTTCCTGTTATCATTAAACATATATTACAATCAATAGATATTTACCCACCCATTGGAGCAGATCTCTGCATATCTATGAAAATATACTGTCTTGTATTGATGCTATATAGACAAATAGATGACTTCTCAATTCTTCATAATGATCCTATAAGAATTCCTAAAATTATATTAGTATTTATTAAGCTCTTTTATACTTGGACCTGTTACTAAGTCCCTTTCTGATAGGAAAAACTGCAATGAGAACTCTGTCAAACTCCCCAGTGCCACCAGTTAATTACTTCTAGATAGTAATCCGTTTTTCTGCTACAGAGAGAACATTCCAAGAAGTTGTAAAACCATTAACCAAAGGTTATAAAAAGAAAACTAATGATTTATTATATTTGTTAGTACAGAATATAAAATATTGACTAAGCTTATCTGTGAAAAACTTCAGTAATAGCTTAGTTATGGTTTTACACTAGATGAACCTGTGTGACTAAGGCAGTTGATGAATGTTTAGTCAAATAAATACTTCTTTTTTCACATTTATTATTATTTTCTTCATTTACATTTCAAGTGCTATCCCATAAATCCCCTATACCCTCTCCCCACCCTTCTCCCCTACCCACCCACTCCCACTACTTGGCCCTGGCAAGTACTGGTGCATATAAACATTGCTAGACCAAGGGATTTTCTTCCCAAAAATGGCCAGCTAGGCCATCTTCTAATACATATGCAGCTAGAGACATGAGCTCTGGGGGTTCTGATTAGCTCATATTGTTGTTCAATCTATAGGGTTGCAGACCTCTACAGCTCTTGGGTACTCTCTCTTGCTCCTACATTGGGGACCCTGTGTTCTGCCCTATAGATGACTGTGAACATCCACTTCTGTATTTGTCAGGGACTGTCAAAGCATCACAGGAGACAGCTATATCAGGGTCCTTTTAACAATATCCTGCTGGAATATGCAGTAGTGTCTGCATTTGGTGGCTGATTATCTGATGGACCACCCGGGTGGGCCATTCTCTGGATGATCCATCCTTTCATTTTAGCTACAAATTTTGTCTCTGCACCTCCTTCCATGTATATTTTATTCTAATTCTAGGGAGGAATGAAGTATCCACGCGTTGGACTTTCTTGATTTTCTTGTGTTTTGAAAATTGTATCAGCCGGGCGTGGTGGCGCACGCCTTTAATCCCAGCACTCGGGAGGCAGAGGCAGGTGGATTTCTGAGTTCAAGGCCAGCCTGGTCTACAGAGTGAGTTCCAGGTCAGCCAGGGCTACACAGAGAAACCCTGTCTCGAAAAACCAAAAAAAAAAAAAAGAAAAAGAAAAAAAAAAGAAAATTGTATGTTGGGTATTCTAGGTCTCTGGGCTAATATCCACTTATCAGTGAGTGCACATCAAGTGACTTCTTTTGTGATTGGGTTACCTCACTCAGGATGATATCCTCCAGATTCATCCATTTGCCCATCCATTTGCTTCTCCAATGTGGGCCCCGTGCTCCATCTTATAGATGACTGTGAGCATCCACCTTTGTACAAGACAGCAATATCAAGATCCCTTCAGTAAACACTTGCTGTCCTATGCAATAGTGTCTGAGTTTAGTGACTGATTATGGGATGGATCCCCTGGTGGGTTAGTCTCTGTATGGTCCATCTTTTCATCTTAGCTCTAAACTTTGTCTCTGTAACTCCTTTCATGGGTATTTTGTTTCCTGTTTAAAGGAGGAATGAAGTATCCACACGCTGGTCTTCCTTCTTGATTTTCTTGTGTTTTGCAAATTGTATCTTGGGTATTCTAAGTTTCTGGGCTAATATCCATTTATCAGTGAGCGCATATCCAATGACTTCTTTTGTGATTGGGTTACCTCACTAAGGATTATATTTATGACAGTATCTTTTGCTCTACAGAAGCTTTGCAATTTTATAAGGTCCCATTTGTCGATTGTGATCTTACAGCACTGCCCACTGCTGTTCTGTTTAGGAATTTTACCCCTGTGCCCATATCTTCAAGGGTTTTCACCACTTTCTCCTCTATGAATTTTACTGTATCTGGTTTTATGAGGAGGTTTTTGATCCACATAGACTTGAGCTTTGTGCAGGGAGATAGGAATGGATCAATTCACAATCTTCTACATGTTGACTGCCAGTTGTGCCAGCACCATTTGTTGAAAATGCTGTCTTTTTCCACTGGATAGTTTTAGCTCCCTTGTCAAAGATAAGGTGACCAAAGGTGTGTGGGTTCATTTCTGGGTCTTCAATTCTATTCCATTGGTCTACTTGTCTGTTGTTGTACCAGTACAATGCAGTTTTTATCACAATTGCTCTGTAGTACAGGTTGAGGTCAGGCATGGTGATTCCACCAGAGGTTCTTTGATTGTTGAGGATAGTTTTTGCTATCCTAGGTTTTTTTATTTTTCCAGATAAATTTGCAAATTGCCCTTTATATATCAGTGAAGAATTGAGTTGGAATTTTGATGGGGATTTCATTGAATCTGTAGATTGCTTTCGGCAGGATAGCCATTTTGACTATATTAATCCTGCCAATCCAAGAGCATGGGAGATCTTTCCATCTTCTGAGATCTTCTTCAATTTCTTTCTTCAGAGACTTGAAGTTCTTATCATACAGATCTTTCACTTCCTTAGTTAAAGTCACACCAAGGTATTTTATATTATTTGTGACTATTATGAAGGGTGTTGTTTCCCTAATTTCTTTCTCATCCTGTTTATACTATCATATCATCTGCAAATAGTGATATTTTGACTTCTTCCTTTCCAATTTGTATCCTCTTGATCTCCCTTTGCTGTCGAATTGCTCTGGCTAGGACTTCAAATATTATATTGAATAGGTAGAGTAGATATTAAGAGATATTAAGGAACAGTAATTGTTGCTTCCTGTCAGTTTTGTTTTTAGAGTTGGGATTCTGTTCTTGTGGCTGACTTCTTTTAGGTTTGTTGAAGGATTACTTTCTTGCTTTTTCTAGGGCATAGTTTCCGTCCTTGTATTGGTGTTTTTCTGTTATTATCCTTTAAAGGGCTGGATTCGTGGAAAGATATTGTGTGAATTTGATTTTGTCATGGAATACTTTAACTCTGCCTTTTTCCCTGAAGTGGGTTTCCTGTAAGCAGTAAAATGTTGGGTCCTGTTTATGTAGTCAGTCTCTTAGTCTATGCAATTTACTGAGAAATTTAGTCCATTGGTATTATGATATTTTAAAGAAAAATAATTGTTCCTTCCTGTTATTTTTTGTTGTTAAATTCTGGATTCTGTTCTTGTGGCCTTCTTCTTTTAGGTTTGTTGAAGGATTACTTTCTTGCTTTTTCTAGGGAGTAATTTCCATCTCTGTGCTTAAGTTTTCCTTTTATTATCCTTTGAAGGGCTGGATTTGTAGAAAGATATTGTGTGAATTTAGTTTTGTCATGGAAAACTTTGGTTTCTCCTTTATGGTAATTGACAGTTTTGCTGAGTATAGTAGCCTAGGCTGGCATTTGTGTTCTCTTAGTATCTGTATAACATCTGTCCAGGATCTTCTGGCTTTCATATTCTCTGGTGAGAAATCTGGAGTGATTCTAATAGGCCTGCCTTTATATGTTACTTGACCTTTTTCCCTTACTGCATTCAATATTCTGTCTTTATTTAGTGCATAAATAAATTTTAAAGACAGAATAAATAAAGACAGAATATTGAAAGCACTAAATGCACTAGATAAGTATTTCTAATGGATATTTATGTAAACTTTTTTTGCATAAAACTTCTATTTCAATATATGATTTGGATTCTTGTGTAAACTTCTGATGAACTTTTTGACATATTATCATATATTATGAAAGATGTATAAATGCTGTGGACAAGGAGAAGTGTCAGAACCGAGCTGAGAACTTTTTTGACAGAACAATTTTTAGTCAGATCTGAACAGAACGTTTTATGCCAGAATTAATCTTCAGATAAATTTTTAGTCAGGGCACTAGAGGACTTTTTCTCACAGATTGAACGCAAGAAGAATTCAGAAGTAAAGGGATAGCATTAGGTAAAGAGTTTTTGAGAGTAAGAGCTTTTTTTTTTTTTTTTTTCAGAGAAGGAGGAGAAAGCAAGATTAGAAGGATATTGCAGAGTGGAAAAGCTTAGAAACTATAATGTAACATAAAAACCTAAGAGAGCAATATGTAGAATGTAGAGGTGAAAAGGAAAAAGAAACTGTAGAGAGCGCAAAAGGAACAGGCAGGCTTCTACTGCCATGGGAAAGAACAGGTCTTCTCTTAATAACAAAGCAGGCTTAGCCTTATTAAAAAGATAAAAAGCTTTTATACATAAACTTTAGTTTAATACAATTAGCATTAAAAGGTTAGAGGCATTTTCTTTTTCTATGCAATAAAGATTGAAGTTCAATTTTCATGTAGAAAGGGTCAAATCTATCTGCAATGTTGCCTGATCTTTTCCTTCAAATGCATGTATAAATATGTGTGTGTGTGCTTGTGTGTATGTATATACATAATTGTGAGAATGTATGCAAAGCAAACCCAACTATTATGAATAGAAATGTATAAATATGCATGTGTGAAACTGTATATAAATTTACGGAATTTATGCATATTTGCTTATGTAAAAGTTTTTCTTTTTGTGAGGGTTATTCTCCTTTTCTGGCTCACTAGAAGTTTACTGCTCCAAATTTCCCCCTACTCTGTCTAGCAAGAGTAATCAGGACAAATGGGAAAAGGCTTTAGCAATTAATCCTCTATTTAATCTCTTGCTGTCATAGGAGGTGCTAAATGCTAAAGACTTCAGTTCTGGCCCCAGAGGAACACAGAAGCAAAGTCAGGTACTTAGAAAAGTAAGTTTCACTTAGATAAAGTGAACCTTTAATTATTATTCTGCAACCCTAAACTTATCTGAAAAAAAAAGTGTGTGTGTGTGGGGGGGTGTTCCCTATCTCTGGATTATATATATTTATGGTGAATTTACACAAGGAAATTTTTGTAATGCAACAAAACTCAAGCGTATATGGAAGCATTTTGAAAGGCCAAATTCATATTCCTATTATTAACTTTATTCAATCTATTTTGCAATGTTGCCAAAATAAACATTTAGGTTTCTTATGTCTGATCTAATTATATATTGCCCAATGAGTTCTATTAAAGTATTATTTTCTCCTAAGGGATATCATAATGTCTAAAATTTCCCTGATATTTATTCCTGTCACATCATTCTTTAAGGAAACCAATGATTTTCTTGAAAGAAAGAGTGAGGCACTTTTAAATCATGAACATAGAAAAGATTTGCCAGATCTTTGTAAATAGTATATTATTCATTACTACATCCATGGAACAATTCATTTCCAAACCATATCTTGTACAGGAGAATATAACAATAACTTTATGGAATATTAACAACTAGGGATTTGTTAATAATATAGCAGTTTCAGTCCACAGTATAATTTTTAACATTATAATTTCTTTTAAAATAAGACTTAAAGTAGTACTGAATTTTAAAAGTTGTTCTTTAATCAGCATTCCTTTTGCTCCCTTTTACTAATACTCTCAGATTTTATGAACGTTCAAGTACCTGGATCTCTCCTTTTCCATTCCATCATCTAGAGTATCTGACCTTAAGATTTCCTGTCATACCCTCCCATTTTAGCACAAAAAGTCATATAAGACCCAGAGTCCCTTAAATTTAATACTGAAAATTATCACCTTAAAAATGTTGATTTCAGATAAAATAGCAAATACAATATTTTAAACTTGTTCCTCTTTGATTATTTCAAACATAAAGAATGTAATTCTATCATATAACCTATTCCTAGTTTCCTCATAAAACATTTGCCATATTTTAACTCACCCTTTTCCAAACTTCTTGGCTTTGGTTTTTTGGTAACTTGTTATGTGTAATTAGTGATGCCAAACTGTGTATGGGTTTAGAGAGGAGGATCCTATGATGAACAATGTAATAAAAAAGAATTAGTTTTCCAACAGTAGGCATTCTTTAATTCCTATAGCATATAGTATGCTTGGGGGTGGGTGGTCCTAAAGAAGATATTGAGTGTATGCTAGGATTCTCACTTTTTAATCTTGTGTAGATTTTGTTTAGTAATCAGAACTTTAATTGCAACATCATATAATTATGAAGATAGCATTTTACAGCTCTCCTTTGTCATTTAGTTACTCAATTTCTTCTGCCTCCTATGCCAAGACTTTTCCCAAGCCTTGATGGTGAGGGGGTTTTGTTAGCTTTTCTATGTAAGTTGGATCACTTAGTCTATTATTCTCAGTTCAATAACCAGTTTGAATTTCTCAGTTGACTTCTGTGTATCACATAAATAAGTTTTTATGTCTAAGTTTTATAGAAACCTATGTCTTAAATATAAACACAATTGTTTAGAAAGGTATATTATACAATACCTACCTAATAAAATAACAACAAACTGTTATATTATAGGTCCTTTTTATATCCTCAGCCATGAGGTTTACTAGAGTATTACATTATAAGCCATAAAACATCTTCATGTTAAGAATTATTTATATTAAAAACAGAAAGTGTAATGTCACAACATCACCTTTTTTCCAGAACTTTCAAGTGAGTGATATTTTAGATTATTATTACATTAGGAGATTTTAAAGAACATAAGCACACAATGTTGTCATTCTGTTTTTAGTTTCAGAAAAATTCTTTATTCAGTTTTCTTTCTTTGATTGAATTTTAATTTTCATATTTTCTTCCTGGGAATAAAAGTTCAGGTGAATTATTCATTTTTTACACTAATGTATTTATTCAATTTACATTCTTATCACAGACTCCTCTCTTATAACTCACCTCACATGGCTCCTCCCCATTTTCTCCCTTCCACTTCCTTTCTGAGAAGAGAACTACCCTCTGCCACAGGTAACAACCCACATTAAAACATCAAATGACTGCAGAACTAGGCACATCTCCTCCAACTAAGGCCAGAGAATGCACATAGTAATTGGAACTGGGTGCACAGAAAGGTAACAGAGTCAGGGGCAGCTCCAGCTACAGGTGTTTGCACACCTAAATGAATTCTGAGCTTCACTTCTGCTACTTTTATGCAGGGAGTTTAGGTCCACTCCATGTTGATCATTAGTTGACAGTTCATCTCTGGGAACCCCCAAGGCTCCAGGTTGATTATGCCTGTTGAGCTTCTTCTGCAGGCTATTCATTGTCCCAACCCGCAGGACCCAGTCATCGGGGTGCACGGGGAGGGTCCAAAAGGGACCATGCCTGAAAGAGAAAGAGGCTAGAAAGGATGACCGAGACCAAATAAACAAACCTATCAAGGTTGTTTATTGTGGGCAAGGTTACAGAATAAAAAGCAGTAAGAAGGAGGAAATAAAGGGGGACAGACTGGCCTGTGCCTTAGCCTGGTGGCAGGAGTAGTTCTTCACAACTGTCCTGGAGCTCAGGGAACCTGCTGTGGTTTATCCTGAGTGTTTGCAGTACTATTATCTGTTCTTGGTGTGCTGTCAGATGTCCTTTCAAAAGGTCAGAAGTTTTTCAGGAAGGGAGGGGAACTTTGGCTTATAACTCAGTGTCAGTCTCCAACATCTCTCCCTCTTTTATATTATAGATGGAGCATCTGCCTTAGGCTACATGATGTGCATTCACAACCAGCACCCAATGTTTCAGTTTGAAGGTGGAGTCTCTGTCTTAGGCTATATGAGATGTCTCCATACCCAGCACTCTCAAATCAGAGTAGACCCCTAGGTCAGGGACTCGTGATACTCCCATCATTGAGATGCTCCACAGCCTATCAAGGGTGTGCTTCTGTATGTTGCATCATGCTATTCCCATCATTGATGTCTCCATAGCTTACCAAAGCATCCAGGATTGTTTTTTGGATCTAAGGTTGTGAAATCTAAGCCTGCTGAAGGAGTGTCCAGGGCCTCAACATTTACCTCTTGATCAATATCTCTGACCTCCAGACAATGATAATGGACTGATACTGTTCTCTCAAAGGCAGCATCGAAGCTTAGTGGAGCAGAATTCTTTAAATTCATAATCTCACTATTCAAAGTTAAAATATCCAGAGAGGTATTGGGAATATGCCAAATACCCTGTAAGTGTCTTTGAACCCTTTCTCAACTATAGTGACTATCATTGTAAACATTATAAGTAACACAAATCCAATGGTATTTGGCCTGGCACTCGAGATCTCTCCTTACTTTCAGGCTTCGAACCTGCTCTCCAAACATCTGAATTGTATTATAAGGAGGATCAATCCTTTGTTCCAAAAGCCTGTCTAAATCCTCCTGAATACTCAGGAAATTAGTAACATTTTTTTGCTAAGTGATTAACAAAAGTAGCTGTCTAAACTTGTGTCAAAGCAATTGCATCAGTGGTGCTAGCTGTTAACTTAACTAAAGCTGCTTTACCATGAAAATAATGAAGCCCACTATTGTTTGTTTCTGCTTAAAGCCTGAATCACTTCTTCAGTATCTGCAAGCCTTTTTCAGAATACCACAGTCCTGTAATATTCACAGGCAATAAAACAAAAGCTGGTTGACAGATCACCATAACAGACATGTCAGGTTTCAACACACTAACACAATTAGAAAGTGTACAATCAATACAACTTACATTAAATACTGTGGAAGAAACAAAGTAATTTCAACAGGACCAATTAATAAAAGACAGGAGCTTTAACACATACACAAACATTTCTTTGAAAACTAGATCCTGTCCCAATCTATTACTAACATAGCATCATACTGAACTGTAGCTAACTTTCAAATCTGTCTCTAAAAATGTCCAGAAGCAGCCTTCCAAATGAAGACTATTATTTCCAATATTGGATTGATTTCTAGATCAGTTTATGATTGAATCATAATAACTGGTCACATTAAAGGAAAGAGAAGATTCATCATAACTTCTCTTTTTGATCAAGTTTTTGAAGGCAGTTTCCACAGTCTCCATGTTTTCTCTCCCACAATGTCTAAAACCTTGAGGCAAGGCAGCTTGTCCAATATGGGATATAGGAAAGCAGAGATGGGTCAGAAATGTACTTCCAAAACAGCCTTCCTGTCTCCATTGTCAGGGCACTCAGCAAGCTCACAGGTCCACATCATTCTTTGTCCCAGCATTAGCATGTCTCACCAATCACTCTGGCAGCTAGCATGCTCCTTCAGCATCCTGAGGAAGAAACACAAACGTGCCCTTTTTCCCATATTAAATATCTAATCAGGACCATGCATTGTGCCAGTTTGTGACTCCTTCCATTTTACATAGGCATAAGTATGCCTGGTTCTAGGGTGGCATAGACACTCAGATAGTTCCTTGGCATCCAAATTAAAAATTTTTTTAAATAAAAAGAACATGATTTAAATAAATTTGTGGTGTACCAGTATATAACTTCCCCTTTTTTATTTTATGAAGATAGTTCCACAATATCTGTTTTTTAATACTTTGTGCTTGAGGATTATAAGAAATTTCATAACATTGGTAAGGTTAAATTGTTGACAGAAAGTCTCAAATGCTTGATTATAATCGCCATTGCCATTATCTGTTTTAATCTGATTTGGAGCAACCAGCTTAAGGAAACAATATAGGCAATGACTAATTACATTTTTAGGTGCTTCTCCTGTTAAAGCAGCTGCAACTAGAAAGCCTGAAAAGGTGTCAAGTCACATGTACATATTTTAATTTTTCAAAATAAAAACATATGAGTGACATCCATTTGCCATAATTCATTAGGTATAAGTCCTCGAGGATTAACACCATTATGTGGTACAGGTCAAAACTGAAGAAATTCAGGGCAAGTCTTTATAAATTGACATGCACATTCTCTAGAAATATCAAACTGTTGTCTCAAGCTATTACTATTTTGATGATGTAAAGAAGAAGATTGTTTGGCCAATTTTTCCTGTGAAGGCCTATAACCTTCCTGGTATACAAATCTGATGTGGCATTGCCCTCACTAAGGGTCCCAGGCAATCCAGTATGAACTCTTAAATGACCTACAAAATAAGGAAATGTACGTTCTCTTAAATTTATTTGTATTTGTATATCAATTGCAAATTTTGAGAATTAGAAGTATATAAAAAAGGAATGGTTTCAAGTAGTTGTAAACCATGAGCTATATATTTGCTGTCAGTATACAAATTAAAAGTATGGATATTAGCCCAGAAACTTAGAATACCCAAGATACAATTTGCAAAACACAAGAAAATCAAGAAGGAAGTCCAGCAAGTAGATACTTCATTTCTCCTGTGAATAGGAAACAAAAATACCCATGAAAGGAGTTACAGAGACAAAGTTTAGAGCTAAGAGGAAAGGATGGACCATAGAGAGACTACCCCACTGGGGGGATCTATCCCATAATCAGTCATTAAACTCAGACACTATTGCATAGGACAGCTAGTGCCTACTTAAGGGAACCTGATATAGCTCTCTTGTACAGAAGTGGATGCTCATAATCATCTATATGATGGAACACAGGGCCCACAATGGAGAAGCTAGAGATAGAACCCTAGGAGCTGAAGGGGTCTGAAACCCTAGAAGAGGAACAACAATATGAACTAACCAGAACCCCCAGAACATGTGTCTCTAGCTCTACATGTAGCAGAAGGTGGCCTAGTCGGCCATTATTGGGTGGAGAGGCCCCTTGGTATTGTAATCTTTATATACCACAATACAGGGGAACGCCAGGACCAAGAAGTGGGAGAGGGTGGGCAGGGGAACAGGGCGGGAGGAGGGGGAGAACTTTTGGGATAACATTTGAAATGTAAATTAAGAAAATATCTAATAAAAACTAATTGATAAAAAAAAAAGCTTGACTTTTCAGTATTTCAAAAACAGTAGCTATAGCACTATAGCACATAGTTCAATTATTTGTGCTGAAGCAGGGGGAAATTCAAGAGAATGAACATGTGATCGAATCACATATGCTGCCTTCCCATTAGATAAACCATCTGTAAATACAGTAAGTGTGTTATCTATGGGTTGTATGCGTAAGTTTACAGGGAATACTAAAGCATGCATAGAGGCAAATTGTAACAATTTGTCTTTTGGAAAATGGTTATCAATTTTTTCCTAAAAAATTTGCACATGCAATAGGCCAAAGATCAGTATTTTGCAATAACCAATTTAATTGCTATTTGGAATAAGGGATAAATGTTTCATACGGTTCTTTCCCAAAATATTTCTGTGAGTCCATCCTACAACTCTGTATTAACACAGCAACAGCCTCATAATAAGGTGTTAAAACTTTCTTTGGAGACGAAGAAGATGAATCCACATTAAGGGTCCCTTTTGCCAAAGGACTACTGTGGGCACATGAGTTGTAGCAATAATGCAAGCAGCCAACAATTGATCTGTCTATATAATGTATGTTATTGGCTAACAGCTTCCTCTACTTTCTGAAAAGCTATTTGTCCATTATCTTTTAACTGTAGAGGGGAATTAGAATTTGCATCCCCCTTGAGGGTATCAAACAGAGGTTTAAGTTCTCCTGTAGTAAGCTTAAGATGAGGTTTTAGCCAATTAATATCTCCTAACAACTTTTGAAAATCATTTAGAGTAAGGAAATTATCTTTCCTTATTTGAATTTTCTGTGCTACAAATTGCTTAGGATATAACTTATGTTCCAAATATTGAAAAAAGAATTTGCATTTTAATCTTTTCTGGAGCAACAACTACTCCAAAATTTTAAAGCTTATTGTTTAAGAGCAAAGCCTTGTAGTAAAATTCTATCAAAGGGATTAGCTAATAAGATTCTATCTATATGTGAATAATATACACTGAAAGATTCCCAAGTCCTATCTTCTTGTATTGAAGTAGTGACATTTTTTTTAAATAATGTAAGACTATAAGCCATTCCTTGAGTCAAAACTTTCCAATGATACCACTTCATGGGTTTTTTAAAATTACAAACTAAAATCAAACCCTTTACAATCATTAGGATGCAAATGAATAAAGAACAATCCTCCAATTCCATAATAATTCTGTATAGAGCAGGCAGGCCAGATTACAATGCCTCTACAAGTTCCATAGTCTCATTAACCTTTCACAAACCCTGCAACAATCTCCACCTGCCAGATTTTTCCTCAATTACAAATATGTGTGAGTCAGAATCCTGAGGCTGTGCTCAAAGTGCAAACTGCAGACAATGAAACACTGGCAGTTCAACCATAATTTTTAAATTTCTCTTGTAACACCAGAGCATAACCACAATTTTGGGAAGCAAAACTCAATTTTAACAGTGTAAACAATCCGTTCTCTTTAAAAATCAACACCAAAAACATTACATTCATGTTACAAGTTTTAAATGTCTCCCTACATTTGAGCTGCAATTAGCGAGCCTGGGTCATTCTGATATTGTGAATCAGCACACAAGAACTTTGGAAAGCAAAACTCAACATCTAACAATCCAGTCTCTCCAAAATACACCAGTGAATCACCTCCATGCTACAAAGTTTGGCTGCCTGTTCCTAGCACAGGAACACAAGAAGGTGCAGCCTCCAATACCTCAAAGAGACATTGCCCTAAATCCTATCTTTTATATTACCAGTGTTACAAATTTTTAATAATAATTAATAACTTATGAGGCAATAATCTATAACCAAGACATGTAAAACATATTTATACTTTTAAAACCATTCAGAAACAAAAATAAAATGGCTGCATATATTTGATTATTTAAACCAAACAAAATTCTTAATTTTTCTAGCTGTAATTTCATGAGAAGTACCTTGTCACCTGCTGAATCCAATAATTGTGGGAGAAACTGCCAGCAGTTCCCTTACCATAGAACTTGAGCAGCTGCTGGTCCTTTTAAGAACAGCTTTTCAGAGAAGCTCCTAGCAGGGCTTATCCTGCCACACTAGACACCTAACTACAGGTGCAGAGCTCCAAAGACCAATTGATACTGTCTATTTTCTCTCTCTCTCTCTCTCTCTCTCTCTCTCTCTGAAATGAGTTAAAAGTGAATTAAGGGCTGAACAACCAGCAGATAAAGTTTTAACTGTTTTTCTTTTGAATGTGAAACACAGAACAACAAACAATCACAGACATAACATAAAACAGTTTGATGAATATGGGCAGATTGGTGCACCAAGGACAGACAATAGACAGAGAGGAAAGATTATTAGATATCCTGAAGGGACCCAGATATCCTACCTAAGGGACTTAGAACCAAGCATTCCTCCAATATGAGCCAGAGAGGAGGAGGGACATATCCCAGCCTCCTCCTGTTCCTAGGAGAGCTCTGAAACAGCTTAATTTCATTTTCCTTTCCTTTCACCAAATCACCAAATCATCCCTAGATAGTTGGAGAAGACTGCTTTTCTCACACCCATTCTCTCATGAGTAAATTATCTCTAGTCAGGGTTCAAAGGTTAAAAGCACCTATGAGAATTACGTTCCCTTCCCTAGATTTTCACATAGCTCTTCACAAACACACAAAATACATTTTACCTCTACGTTGTCCTTCTTTATTTAAAAGATTATTAAGATCACATCCTACCTCTTCTCATTTAAGGGGATGAATCTCTGGTCCTTCTATTATGAACCATGGACAGATTTGGGAGACAAAGATAAAAATTTTGTCAAATCTCTCTTTTTAAAACTAACTCCTCTTTCTCTGAGAGAGGCTTTGAGATCCTTAATGAAGCATGCCTCCTTAGAAAGTCTTTGGCTCATTTCTATAGGATGGAGAAATGTCAACTTACTTACCGAGGATGACTTTCTCTCATGAGCAATGAGAGCGCTGCTCAAAACTGGCTTCATCACTGAGACCTTCTTAGGAAAATGGGCTCCATCCGGACAGGGTCCATACCTCGGGCCTGAAGTTGGATGCCACTTGTCCCAACCCACGGGACCCAGTTATTCGGGGGATTCGAGGGGGTCCATGCCTGGAAGAGAAACGGGTGAGAAAGGAGGAGTGAGACCAAGTAGATGATCCTATCAAGGTCTGTTTATTGTGGGCAAGGTTACAGAAAAAAAAAGCAGTAAGAAGGAGGAAGTAAAGGGGGAGAGACAGGCCCATGCCTCAGCCTGGAGGCAGGGGTGGTTCTGCATAACTGCCTGGGAGCTCAGGGAACACCCTGTGGTTATTCCTGGAAAGTTTGCAGTACTATTATCTGATCATGGTGTACTGTCAGCTGACCTTTCAAAAGGTCAGAAGTTTCTCAGGAAGGGAAGGAAACTTTGGCTTATGACTCAGTGTCAGTCTCCAACAGGCCATGATCCATTTGGGTCTCATAATCCTTCCCACAATCTCTCAGAAGACTCTCTGAGTTGTGTCCAATGTTTAGCTGTAGTTCTGTGCAACTGTTTCTGCCAATCACTGAGTGGAGCTCACTGAGGATGATTATGCGAGGTTCCTGACTGCAAGGATAATAGAGTACCTTAAATAGTTGCAGGGATTGGGTATTGCCATGGGATTAGTCTTAAATGGGCATACTCATTCGTTAGCTATTACCTCATTCTCTGCTTAATCATTTTCCCTGTACTTCAATATGGTTTGCAGAACAAATTATGGGTTGAACGTTTTTTTAGTTGGTGTCCCCTGGGAGTCCAGCTTGTCTACAGAATGTAGCCATTTCAGGTTCCAAATCGCCCACTGCTAGAAGTTGCTCCTAGAATTCCCCTCATAGTCTCCTTGGAGCCTCCCCCAAACTAGGTCTTTGACACATCGAGATGACTCCTCACAAATCTTCTGCCAATTTTTCTTTACTGAATAGGCCCTCTCTCCCTAACTGTCCCTACACCTGATCGCCCTGATCCCTACCCCATTCCCTCTCCCATCCACTTTCCTCCCTCCCTCCATATCAAATGATTATTCTGTTTCTTAGTCTGAGTAAGATTCAAGCATCCTCATTTGAGCCATCCTTTTTATTCTTATCATATCAAACACTGGGATACCACTTCACATAGAAAAAAATTAATTATGTTTTGTTCATTTATTTGCAGTTCTAAATAAAAATATAGGTTTTCCATATTAAATCTATATGACAATATGCACATTTTATAAAAAAATCTATATGGCAATATTATTTTGGTATCTAAAAATAACATAGAATTTTTACTGGAAAATATGTGTCAAATAAAATAATTTCAACAGTCAAGTAACAATTTTTAGATATTAGTTGTCTCAGTGATAAAACCATACCAGCCTTAAAAGTATAAAAGTGCTTGATTGCATGTTTTAATCCAATAGACTGACATCCTCATCAAATATTAGATGTTTATTGTCCAGCTGGTTTTCTACATTTTTTAATGGTAGAAACCAACATAATAATATACTGTATAGAAACAATATGGTTATCATGTGGATATGTTTGTTTTACTATGTAAGCAGTTAAATTCAATTGATATTTTTATCTTTAGCATGCATTTTCCTAAACTCATGAAAAGAATTTATTTGTGGTCTCCACAAAATAATGTAGCACTTTGGAACAAATATGCAAAGAAGCATTCCTGCACTGGAGGCCAAGATACAGAAGACCTCCACAGCAACCATAGCCTTGCCCTTAGAGCTGTGGTAGACAAGGAGGAAGGTGACCCAGACACTGCAAAACACCAGCATGCTGAATGTCAGGAGCTTGGCTTCATTGAATGTGTCAGGCAGATTCCTGGCTAGGAAAGCTACAGTGAAACTTGCTAGAGCAACAGAGCCCATGTATCCAAGGACACAGTAGAAGATAGTCACTGAACCTTTGTTGCAAACAATGAGGATGTGTCCATGTACCATGTGTAGATCCACATCAACAAATGGAGGAGAAGTTCCCAGCCAGATTCCACAGAGAATCATTTGTATTGTGGTACATATGGGAATGATGTAGTTAGGTGCTCCTGAAAGCAGCAGCCACCTCAGTCTTCTTCCTGGAACAGTGATCTTAAATGCTAGGACTACAGTAATTGTCTTGGCTAAGACACTAGAGGAAGACACAGTGAAAACAATGGCAAATGTGGTCTGCTGCAGGATGCAGCTAACCATACTGGGATAACCAATGTAGAGCAAGGAAGAGATAAAGCAAAACATGAGGGAGGTGAGTAGGACATAGCTGAGAGTTTCATTATTGGCCTTGACTATGGGAGTGTCTCTGTGTTTCAAGAAGACACAGAATACAACAGCTGTAAGAGAAGAAAAGAACACAGCCAAGCCAGCCAGAGCCATTCCCAAGGGTTCTTCATAATTCAGAAAGGTCACAACTTTCTTGAGGCAGTTAGTGTGATCAGTGTTGGCATACTCATCCTCTGGACACTTCAAACAGTGGTCCATGTCTAGTGCAGGAAGGGGAGAATTATCAATTTTAATTGTTTTAGAAAAATCAGAAGATATACCAAATTTATACTTTAGAAAACCATAATTATATTATACTGGCATCTAGTTTTAGATGCAAACTTAAATAAGAGAAATTCACAAATTTTGATTTTAATCTCCAAAGCTTCAAATCTTTATATAAGCTTTTGTTCATATAACTCATATACTCATTGTATTTTTCACAAAAAACTGTACTGTTGCATAAATTTTGTGTCCACAATAGAATGTCTTAGATTTGCCATTCATCACGTTATACTTTTTTTTTCTCTTATAATTGTGTATATTTTTCAAGAGAAGAACTTCGAAGGTGCTGTGTCAGTGAATCTATGTATTGGTGTAATATGTGGTCCTACATGTGGTCTTAAGGAGACATTTGGAAAAAATTTACAGCCAAATTTTACTAAACCATTATAATCACGAATTCTAAATATTTGTCTTACACATAGAAATATTACTGCCCTTATCATTTATTATGGAAGCTTACCTTTGAAAGAGACAGACATGGTCAGATAAAACAATAGTCAATAAAAATTTAGATTTTTGGTATCTAGTCCAATAGATTCATCTACAAAACCAATTCCTCAGTTTAGGCTAGAAAATTACAAAAGAAAGGGATTACAAAGTGAAAGAGCTTGAGGACAAGAGAGTAATATATGTGTGTAGCTGATATAGCTGTCTCCTGGGAGGCTCTATCAGTGCCTTACAAATACAGAAGTGAATGCTCTCACACAACCATTGGATTGAACACAGGGTCCCAGATGGAGGAGTTAGAGAAAGGCCCCAAGAATCTGAAGTGGTTGGCAGGCCCATAGGGGGAACAACAATGTGAACCAACCAGTATATCCAGAGCTCCCAGGGGCTAGACCACCAATCAAAGAGTACGCATGGAGGGTCCCATGTCTACAGCCACATATGTAGCAGAAGATGACCTTGTTGATCATCAATGGGAGGAACAGCCTTTGGTTCTGTGAAGGTTCAGTGCCCCAGTGTAGGGGAAAACCAGAACCAGGAAGAGAGAATGGGTGGGTTGGTGAGCAGGGAGAGAGGGGAAGGGATAGGCGATTTTCAGATGGGAATCCAGGAAAGGGGATAATATTTGAAATGTAAATAAAGAAAATATGTAAGGAAAAAAGAAGAAAACTTTTAAAGAGTTAAAGAGCTAGAGGAAAAGAGAATTTTATATGAGCATGTATTTTCAAGTACACCCATAAACATCTCACTGAAAGGGGTTTCTTAAAGTGGGATGTGGTGGTGCACACCTTTAATCCCAGCACTTGGGAGGCAGAGACAGTCAGATTTCTGAGGTTGAGGCCAGCCTGGGCTAAACGGAGAAATCCTGTCTTGAAAAACAAAACAAAACAAAGGAAAAAAAAAAGAGTAAAGAGGGGTATTTGTAGTTTTTGTAGAAAACATAGGGGAAAAAGCAGTGCAATCATATTATAATTTCCAAAATAAATGTATTATATACAACTAGGATAATTTCAAGGGAGGATGAGAAAACATGAAAAATCATTTCCCAAATTCTTCATATGTCAAAAATATATCAGGTTAAATTTTATGATTCAGAATGTTAACTGTGGTAGGGAACAGTATATGCCAGTTTTAATTATTTATGGAAGAGCTGAATATTCGTTACTTCCTAAGCTTTAGTACTTATCAAAAAATACCATGCTCTAAATAATGGTAAGTGCCTCAAAAATAATATTGACAGATTTTCATAGATGGAGATTTTTAATATTCCAGTCATATAGAGGTTGTTTAAACAATAGTTTATTCAGTTTTGTCAATCAGATTAACCTAATAGATGCAAGTGAAATGTGGTGCTCTTTTCCTAGTAATAAGACTCTGTATTCAAAGATGTACATTTGTGTTCATTTTCTATTTCCTCTTTGATTTTTTGGTGAACAGTGTTATCTAAATTGGTGAGTAGAAGTATTCAAATACTGCAACTTTTACCCACTTAAAAATGATCAATTAGTTTTTGTAGTTTCCTCATATCTCTTAAATATAGTACCTAAAGTTCTACCTAGGGTAATATGACCTCCAAAGGAAATCATGGGATACAAGCTGTAAAGGAAGTGCCCAAGATATTTTCAGATGATATGATAATATATATAACTGACCCAGAAAATTCCACCAGAGAACTCCTACAGCATATGAACAATTTCAGCAAAGTGGCAGGATATAAAATCAACTCAAACAAATTAGCAGCCTTCACTTATACAAATGATAAATAGTCTGAGAAAGAAATTAGGGAAATGGCACCCTTCACAATAGCCAAGAATTCTATAAAATATCTTGTTTTGACCCTTAACTGGCAAGTGAAAGGTCTTTATGACAAGAACTTCAAATACTTAAAAATAAGTAATTGAAGAAGACCTCAAAAGATGTAAAGATCTCCTATGCTCATGCATTGGTAGAATTAACATTATGAAAATGACCACCTTACAAACCCAATCTATAGATTTAATGCAACCCCCATTGAAATTACATGATTCTTTACAGACATTGAAAGAGCAATTTTTTCAAATTCATATGGAAAAACAAACAAACCAACAAACCACCCAGGACAGCCAAAACAATTTTTAAATAATAAAAGAACATCCAGGGGAAATTAGTGTCCTTGACCTAAGGCCATACTACAGAGCAATAGTGATTAAAAAATGCATGATATTAGTACAGATACAGAAAGGTTGGTCAATGGAATAAATAGAAAACCCAGAAGTAAACCCGTACATTTATAGACACTTGGTCTTTGAACTGAGGAGCAATTCTTGGCTGAGTTTCTCTCATTGGCTACATTATCTTAGGTTGAGCTCAAGAATGAAATGTAAGGAAATCTAATACAAGGGTGTTGTTAGCAACAATAGAGACCTGCTGCATGAGGAATATCCAGATTAGGCCTATCTTCCTAATACATGCTACATCAGGGTCATGTATGGACAACTAGATGGATAAAGGTAAGCTAAAGAACACAATCAATAAGAGCCAGGGCAACATGGCACCTTTACAGCAAGCCGTGAATATTCTAAAACAACCCTAGCACTAGTCAATCAACTATTTCCAACCTTAATATGATGAATCCCTGTAAGGAGAAAATGAATTAATCCCTCAAAGAAACAGAGGAAAATACAATCAAACATGTAGAGGCCTTTAAAGAGGAAACTAATAAATTATTTAAAGAAATACAGGAAAATGTAATAAAAGTGGTAAAGGAAATAAATAAAACAGTCAAGACCTGGAAGTAGAAAGAGAAGCACTAAAGGAAACATAATCTCATGAAATCCTGGTAATCAAACAGCTTATGAAAGAGAACAGGATATAGAGATGCAAGAGTTACTAAAAGAATATATTAGAAGGAAGAGTATATCACAGGCAGACATAAAAGATATGATAGAATAAATTGATATATTATTCATAGAAAATGTTAAATCTAAAATTTTCCTGACATGTTATATCCAGGAAATGTGGGGTACTATGAAAACTCTTAATCAAAGAAGATTATGGATTAAGGAGATAAGGAGTCCCAGATTTAAGGCCAAAAAATATTTTCAACAAAATCATAGAAGAAAAATTTCCTACCTAAAACTACAGATTTATATAAATGTAAAATATGCTTATTGAACTCCAATTTATTTTCACAGATTAGAAAATTTTCTTGCCACACAGTAATTAATACCCTAAATGTACAAACAGAGAAGACTTTTTTTTTAATTTTTTATGTTTTTTCAAGACAGAGTTTCTCTGTATAGCTCTGGCTGTCCTGGAGCTCACTATGCAAACCAGGCTGGCCTTGAACTCAGAAATTTGCCAGTCTCTGCCTCCCAACTGCTGGGATTAAAGGCATGTGCCACGACACCCTGCCAGAGAAGACATTTTAAACCTGAAAGAACAATACACTAAAATATCTACAATGGAGACTTATCAGAATTACATGAGAATTCTTCATATAAACTCTACAGCTAAATGATGGACAGATGTCCTACAGCTTCTTAGAAACCATAGATGGCTGTGATGGGTTGTATTTTCTTGGGCCAGGGAGTGGCACCATCTGGAGATGTGAACTTTTTGGAATAGGTGTGACCTGGTTAGAATAGGTGTGTCACTGTGGGTGTGGGATTAAGACTCTTACCCTAGTTGCCTGGAAGTCAGTCTTCCACTAGCAGCCTTTGGATGAAGACATAGAACTCTCAACTCTGCCTGTGCCATGCCTGCCTGGATACTGCCATGCTCTCACCTTGATGATAATGGATGGAACCTCTGAACCTGTAAGCCAGCCCCAATTAATTGTTGTTTTTATAAGAATTGCCTTGGTCATGGTGTCTCTTCATAGCAGTAAAACCCTAACTAAGACAGAAGTTGGTACCAGGGACTGGAGTATTGCTGTGATAGGCCTGACCATGCTTTTATTTGAAAGAATATGGGTTTGGGGACTTGGATTTTTTTTTTTTTTTTGAGACAGGATTTCTCTGTATAGCCCTGGCTGTCCTGGAACTTACTTTGTAGACCAGGCTGACCTCCAACTCAGAAATCTGCCTGCCTCTGTGGTGGGAACAGTGGAATGCTTTAAATGTGGTTTAATTGGTCATCCCAGTAGGAATATGGAAGACATTTGTCTTATTCAGGATTTCTATTCCTGTACAAACATCATGACCAAGAAACAACTTGGGGAGGAAAGGGTTTATTCAGCTTAATCTTCCACACTGCTGTTCATCACCACAGGAAGTCAGTACTGGAACTCAAACTGGAGCTGATACAGAAGCCATGGAGGCATGTTCCTTAAAGGCTTGCTTCCCCTGGCTTGCTCAGCCTGCTCTCTTATAGAACCCAAGACTGCCAGAATAGAGATGGTCCCACCCACAAGGGGCCTTTCCCCCTTGATGACTAATTGAGAAAATACCCCACAGCTGGATCTCATGGAGGCATTTCCCCACCTGAAACTGCTTTCTCTGTGATAACTCCAGCTGTGTCAAGTTGATACAAAACTAGCCAGTAGGACTTTGTTGCTGGGAGTAATTTGAATTGTGTTGACATTGCCCAAGAGATTTCAAAGGATAATAATTTCAGAGTGTGGAATTAAGACTCTTTCTGTGGTATTTTGGTGAAGAATGTGGCTATAGTTTGCCCTTGTCTATAAAGTCTGCCTGAGGCTAAGGTAAAGATATTGGGATTAATTGAATTGCAAAGGAAGTTTCAAAAAAGGCCAGAAGAAACTTTGTTCTCTGGTTAAGTCTTGTAAAGAGAAGTTTGAACAAGCATAGCAATCTTAGAAAGGAAAAATATAAAATATTTCCTTTGAGTATTAAAGAGGTACCAAAAAGTGAAATGGAGCAAAATCCTGTGTTCTAGGAGATAACAGATTAAGGGAATGGGACCTTGGGGCAAGATCCTATGCAGGTAAATTTAGATCCAGGCATGGTGGTACACACCTTGAATCTCAGGAGATAGGCATGCTGGTTTCTGTGTTCAAGGTCAATCTACAGAGCAAGATCCAGAATAGCCAAGCTTAGGCAGTGCAGTATTTGAGAAACAGAAAGGCAGTGATAAAGTAATAGTACAAGGTGTACATGTTCTACTTTCTTCAAGCAGCAGAACTCGGCATCTTCAGCCATGTAGCTCTGGCTCTACAGTTAAGAATGGAAGGAACTAGTGGGACAATTGATGCTGGTTAGCTGGAGCTAAGAAATTAGCAGTGATTAAGAAGAGACCAGCATCACTGAAGTGTAATCTTCTGGGAACTGTTTTCTGGGAGCACAAAGAAGCCCTGTTCCAGAGATAGCCAAGGTTGTATCTTGTGCTGTGGCTGGACTTGGTAATGTGTAAGAGTCACCCAGGTGGTACTGGTTTTGAAGGCATGAAGGGGTCATTAAAAAACAGCTGAGGCTTGCCAATGTGAGAGGTCATGGAAGGCCACTGGAGAAGGTGTAGCCTCAGCTGTCTTTGATGGCCCAGGATTGAAAGGGTCATGCAAAGGATTTGAGGCTTGGCACCAGGAAGAGAGCCTATGAGAGGCTATTCATGAAGCCTAGTTGGAGTGGAACACCCCAGTATATTAGAGATCACCAAGAACAGCAGCCATAGTGGAGGGGATCAACCTAGGCTTAGAGTGCTGCAGAGGGCAGAGCTTGAGAAGTGATGCCAGCCCTTAGGAGGAGCCCAATAGATCAGGTGGAATCTCAGTACTGAAACAAGAAGCTATTACATTGAAATTGCCTTGGAGACTCAAAGATGTTAAAGATGTCAGAGCCATGGGATACATGCTGAGGAAAGCTGCTAACAGGGAGTGGAACCAGCCCAGGAGAAAGCAGTTTGTTGCATTCAACAAAGATGAAAAAGAAATGGAGATCTGAAGACTGCTTTGACATCAGCCAAGGAGATGCAGAGTTTGGAATTTGCCCATATGCTTTCCTGACTTGTTTGGGGATTACAGTTAATTGATTGGATAAATCGCAAAAGAGACCTTGAACTTGGGACTTTTAACATTGTTGAGACTGCTATAGACTGTGAGGACTTGGAAAGTTGGATTAATGCATTTTGCATTAGTCTGCTATAGACTATGAGGATTTTGAAAGTTCAATTAAATTAGTTTGCTTTATGCTATGTTTAAGTATGGCCCCTGTAGACTTGTGTTTTTGAACAAGTCTATGGGGGACAGGGAGTGGAATGTGATGGTTTGTATTTTCTTGGACTAGGGAGTGGCACGATCTGGAGATGTGGCCTTTTTGGAATAGGTGTGACCTGGTTGGAATAGGTGTTCCACTGTGGGTGTGGGAGTAAGACCCTCATCCTAGTTGCCTGGAAGTCAGTCTTCCACTAGCAGCTTTTGGATGAAGACATAGAACTCTAAGCTCTGCCTTTGCTATGCCTGCCTGGATACTGCCATGCTCCCACCTTGATGATAATGAACTGAACCTCTGAACCAGTAAGCCAGCCCCAGTTAAATGTTGTTTTTATAAGACTTGCCTTGGTCATGGTGTCTCTTCACAGTAAAACCCCAAGACAATGGCAAACTAGGTTCCTATAATCAGCAAGACGTTCTATATACAAAGATGGAATAAACAAGATATTCCAAGGCAACCCAAAATTTAAATAATATCTATCCCCAAAGCCAGTTCTACAGAAAATTGTTTAAGAAAACCTCCAACCAACTGGGCGTGGTGATGCACTCACTTAATCTCATCTCTTGGGGGACAGAGGCAGGTGGATTTCTGAGTTTGAGGTCAGCCTGGTCTACAAAGTGAGTTCCAGGACAGCCAGGGCTATATGGAGAAACCCTGTTTTAACAAAACAAAACAAAACAAAACAAAACAAAACAACCAAACCAAAACAAAACAAAAAAAGAAAAACTCCAACCCAAGAAAGTTAAATACACACATTAAAATACAGGAAAAAGTAATTACATACTAGCCAAAACAAACTACAGGGAATGCCCCACCCCCAGCACCACCACCATCAAAATAACAGGTTTAACATTGGTTATTAGCATCTCTCATCAATGGACTCTATTCCCTCAATAAAGACTGAGGCTATCAGAATAGATCTGTAAACAGATTCATCATTCTGCTGCATACAAGAAAAACATGTAAGCAAAAAAGATAGATATTACCTTAGAGTAAAGAGCTACCAAAACGTTTTCCAAGCAAAGGAAGCTAAGAAGCAACCTAGAGTAGCCACTATAATATCCAATAAAGTAGATATTTAACCAAGATCATGAACAGTGATGGGGAGCTATACTTCAATACTCATCAAAAAAAAAATCCACTAAGATGACACCTCAATTCTGAATATCAATGCTCAAATTCAAGGGAAACCACATTTAGAAAAGAACATTACCAAAGCTTAAAAAATTCACCAAACCCTACACATTAATAGTGAGAAACTCAGCTGGGCATGGTGGTGCACGCCTTTAATCCCAACACTCGGGAGGCAGAGGCAGGCAGATTTCTGAGTTCTAGGCCAGCCTGGTCTACAAAGTGTGTTCTAGGACATCCAGGGCTATACAGAGAAACCCTGTCTCAAAAAAAAAAAAAAAAAAAGCAAAAACAAAAACAAAAACAAAAAATAGTGAAAAACTTAACTCTCTACACTCAACAATGGACAAGTCATGTAGTCTGGCCCGAATTGGGCACCAGATATGGTTACATATTTTGATTTGCTGCAGGGAAAAATGAATTCTGCTCAGGCAGATTAAACATGAGAAGCTAAGGTACATTTCAACAACCACCTCTGTTGCTGGGCTTTTGAGAAGTGTTGATAGACTTTCAAGGGTGGGAAAATGCAGTCAAAGTTGAGAAACTTAGCCTGAGTAAAAACTACTAAGGCTGAAACCAAAGCTAGGGTCCTCTAACTCCCAGATGTGTAGTCACTCCTGGAAACCTCTTAGAGTCAGGAATGGAGTGGGCCATGCAGGCCAATGAACACAGGCCTGGGGCTGCAGGGTATAAGCAACTCCAGTTTAGCTCAGGGGGTAAATGTCTGGAAGTGAAGAAGGACGTTCTGTGGGAGACTTAGGCAGCAGTTCTGTACAAGGAATTCTTCCTCCACGCTCCCCACAGCAATTCTAGATGAATGAGAGTCCTGCTTGTACATATTGCTTATTGGTAGTAGAATATGGGTTCATAAAACATCCTTAGGATGGACCAGAGATTAAATTCCTTATTCAGGAAAGAAGGTACAGGATGGATGGTTATTGTATAAAGCCTCAGTGTGCATCTAGATACTTTATCAGCATAGGGAACTCTTATGTTCTGTGCCATGCTACTACTAGTCTTGTTCTTTATGTGGAAGTTGTGGTCATAAGTTCCAGGCAAGGAATCTGGTCAGGAGTAGGTGAAATGCCTACCGTCCTCATGGAAGATGTGCAGTGCTTTCTGAACTCACTCAACTTTACCAAGTTTCATGAAACAATCCACTGACCCACAATGTAAACCAAAAGTGAACAGAGAAATAATAAAATTAAAAAGGTTATGAAAAATGGACTGAAGAGATATCTCCAGAATATTTCATCCAAACACAAAGGAATACAGTATCTTCTCAGTACCTCATGGAAATTACTCTGAAACTGACATAAACTTCTTGATCAAGCAAATCTCTACAGATATAAGAGAGTGAAACTACCCCTCATATCTTCCCATACCTCCATGGATAAAAGCTGGACTTCAAAAAGAACAGAAAGCCTACAAATTTGTGAAATCTGAACAATTCTAATATCTGATTGCAGGATCAGGAAAAAAATTATTACAAACTTTGCATATTTCAGTGAAAATGAAGACACAGCATACTTAATATTATGGGGCACAGTGAAAGCCGTGATAAATGTTCATGGAAGTAAGCACCTTCATAAAGTAATTGAAGAGCTTATTAATAGCAAATTTGAATACACTTAAATCTCTAGAAAAATACAGAAGCAAAAATACTCAATGGGAAAAACAGCAGGACATAATCAAATTCAGGACCGAAATCAATAAACAAGAAACAAAGAATGATATATAAATAATCAACAAAATCAATAGATGGTTCTCTGAAAAAATCAACTAGGTAGACAAATTCTTAGCCTAACTAAAATCAGAGAGACAATGTCCAGTTTAACAAAGCCTGAAATGAAAAGAGAATATAAGAATGCGAATTGAATTTTTAAAATTCTTGAACAGAACACCAATGGCTTCTGCTGTAAGGTCAAGAATCAACATATGGGACCTCATGGAAATTACTCTGAAACTGACATAAACTTCTTGATCAAGCAAATCTCTATAGATAGAGTGAAACTACCCCTCATAAAATTGCAAAACTTCTGCAAGACAAAAGACACTGTTAATAAGACTAAAAGGCCATCAACAGATTGGGAAAGAATTTTTACCTATCCTAAACCCAATAGGGCACTAATGCCAGCATCAGCAATAGAATACAAGAGATGGAAGAGAGAATCACAGGTGCAGAAGATTCAATAGAGAACATGGACACAAGAAACAAAGAAAATGAAAAATGCAATAAGATCCTAAATCAAAACATCCAAGAACTCAAGGATACAATAAGAACACCAAACCTAAGGATAATAGGTATAGATGAGAATGAAGATTTTCCACTTAAAGGGCCAGTAAATATCTTCAACAAAATTATAGAAGAAAAGTTCCCTAACAAAAGAAAGAGATGCCCATGAACATACAAGAAGCCTACAGAACTTCAAATATACTGGACCAGAAATAAATTCCTCCTGACACATAATAACCAGAACAACAAATGCACTAAATAAAGTTAGAATGTTAAAAGTAGTATAGGAAAAAGGACAAGTAACATATAATGGCAGCCTAGTAGAATTACTCCAGCCTTCTCACCAGAGACTATGAAAGCCAGAAGATCCTGGACAGATGTTATACAGATACTAAGAGAACACAAATGCCAACCTAGGCTACAATACCCAGCAAAACTCTCAATTATCATAGATAAAGAAACCAAATTATTCCATGACAAAACCAAATTCACACAATATTTTTCCACAAATCCAGCCCTTCATTGGATAATAAAAGGAAAACTCCAGCACAGAGATGGAAATTACTTCCTAGAAAAAGCAAGAAAGTAATCCTTCAACAAACCTAAAAGAAGAAAGCCACAAGAACAGAATCTAGAATTTAACAACAAAAATAACAGGAAGGAGCACTTATATTTCTTTAATATCTCATAATACCAATGAACTAAATTCCTCAATAAATTGCATAGACTAACAGACTGACTACATAAACAGGACCCAACATTTTGCTGCTTACAGGAAACCCACCTCAGGGAAAAAGGCAGACACTACCTCAGAGTTAAAAGATGGAAAACAATTTTCTAGTCAAATGGTCTGAAGAAACAAGCTAGAGTAGTCATTCTAATAATGAATAAAATCGATTTGTAACCCAAAGTTATCAAAAAAGACAAGGAGGGGCACATCATACTCATCAAGGTAACATCTTCCAAAATGAACTCTCAATTCTGAATATCTATGCACTCAATGCAAGGGCATCCACATTTATTAAAGAAACTATAGTAAAGGTCAAAGCACACATTGCACCTCACACAATAATAGTGGAAAACTTCAACACCCCACTCTCATCAGCAGACAGATCCTGGAAACAGAAAATAAACAGTGACACATGGACACTAACAGACATTATGAAACAAATGGTTTTAACAGATAACTACAAAACATTTTATCCCAAAACAAAAGGATATACCTTCTTTTCAGCACTTCATGGTACCTTCTAAAAAATTGACCATATATTTGGTCACAAAACAGGCCTCAATACATACAAAAATATTGATATTGTCCCATGTATCCTATCAGATAACCATGGACTAAGGCTGATCTTCAATAACAATGTAAATAATACAAAGCCACATTGATGTGGAAGCTGAACAACACCCTACTCAATACCTTGGTCAAGGAAGAAATGAAGAAAGAAATTAAAGACATTTAGAGTCTAATGAAAATGAAGCCACAATATACCCAAACTTACTGGACACAATGAAAGCAGTCCTAAGATAAAACTCATAGCTATTAGTGCCTCCAAAAGGAAACTAGGGAGAGCATACACTAGCAGCTTGACAGCACATCTAAAAGCTCTAGAACAAAAGGAAGAATATTCACTCAAGGGTAGGAGACAGTACAAGGGTAGGAAATAATCACACTCAGGGCTGAAAACAACCAAGTAGAAACAAAAAGACTATAAAAAGAATCAACCAAACCAGGAGCAGATTGTTTTGAGACAATCAACAAGATGGATAAACCCTTAGCCAGACTAACTAGAGGGCACAGGGACAGTATCTTAATTAACAAAATCAGAAAGAAAATGGGAGACATAACAACAGAACCTGAGGAAATAAAAAGCATTATCAGATCCTACTACAAAAGGCTATATTCAACAAAACTAGAAAACCTGGATGAAATGGACAAATTTTTAGACAGATACCATGTGCCAAAGTTAAATCAGGTTCAGATTAATCATCTAAAAGTTCCACATTCCCTAAAGAAAGAGAAGCAGTGATTAATAGTCTCCCAACCAAAAAAAAAAAAAAAAAACCAGGAAAAAACCCAGGATCAGTTGGGTTTGGTGTTTGGTGCAGAATTCTATCACACCTTCAAAGAAGACCTAATTCCAATTCTCCTCAAACTATTCCACAAAATAAAAACAGAAGTACTCTACCCAATTCATTCTATGAAGCCACAATTACTCTGATACCTAAACCACACAAAGACCCAACAAAGAAAAAAGAACCAGACCAATTTCCTTTATGAATATCAATGCAAAAATACTCAATAAAATTCTTGCTAACCAAACCAAAAAACACGTCAAAATAATCATCCATCATGACCAAGTAGGCTTCATTCCAGGGATGCAGGGATTGTTTAATATATGGAAATCCATCAACATAATCCACTATATAAACAAACTTAAAGACAAAAACTACATGATCATCTCTTTAGATGCTGAGAAAGCATTTGACAAAATCCAACATCCATTCATGATAAAAGTCTTTGCAAGATCAGGAATTTTTAAGGCCCATATCTAAACATAATAAAAGCAATATACAGCAAATAAGTAGCCAATATCAAACTAAATGGAGAGAAGATGGAAGCAATCCCACTAAAATCAGAGACTAGACAAGGCTGACCACTTTCTCCCTACATATTCAATATAGTGCTCAAGTTCTAACCAGAGCAATTAGAGGTCATGGGATACAAATTTGAAAGGAAGAATTCAAAATATCACTATTTGCAGATGATAGGATAATGCATATAAATGACCATAAACATTCGACTAGAGAACTCCTAAACCTGATAAACAGCTTCATTGAAGTAGCTGGATATAAAATTAACTCAGACAAATCAGTGGACTTTCTCTACACAAAGGATAAACAGGATGAGAAAGGACTTAGGGAAACAACACACTTCAAAATAAGCACAAATAATATAAAATACCTTGGTGTGACTCTAACTAAGAAAGTGAAAGATCTGTATGATAAGAACTTCAACTCTCTAAGGAAAGAAATTGAAGATCTCACAAGATGGTAAGATTTCCCATGCTCATGGTTTGGCAGGATTAATATAGTAAAAATGGCTGTCTTGCCAAAAGCAATCTACAGATTCAATGCAATCCCCATCAAAATATCAACTCAATTTTTCCACGAATTAGAAAGGGCAATTTGCAAATTAATCTGGAATAACAAAAAAACCTAGGATAGCAAAAACTCTTCTCAATGATAAAAGAACCTCTGATGGAATCACCATCTCTGATCTCAAGCTGTGCTACAAAGCAATTGTGATAAAAACTTCATGGTACTGGTATAGCAACAGACAGGTAGATCAATGGGGTAGAACTGAATACCCAGAAATGAACCCACACACCTATGGTCACTTGATCTTTGACAAGGGAGCTAAAACCATCCAGTGGAAAAAGGACAGCATTTTCAACAAATGGTGCTGGCACAACTGGCGGTTATTATGTAGAAGACTGGGAATTGATCCATTCTTATCTCAGTGACAAAGTTCTCAAGTCTAAGTGGATCAAGGAACTCCACATAAAACCAGAGACACTGAAACATATAGAGGAGAAAGTGGGGAAAAGTCTCAAAGATATTGGCACTAGGAGGGCAGGAACAGTCCTGAACAGAATAGCACTGACTTGTGCTGCAAGATCCAGAATCACAACAAATGGGAGCTCTTAAAATTGCAAAGCTTCCATAAGCCAAAAGACACTGTCAATAAGACAGAAAGGCCAACACCAGATTGGAAAGGATCTTTACCAATCCTAAATCTGATAGGGTACTAATATCCAATATATATATAAAGAACTCAAGAAGATGAACACCTGAAAATCAAATATCCCTATTAAAAAAATGCTGTACAGAGCTAAACAAAGAATTCTCAACTGAGGAATACAGAATGGCTGAGAAGCACCTGAAAAAATGTTCAGCATACTTAATCATCAGGGAAATGCAAATCAAAACAATCCTGAGATTCCACCTCACACCAGACACAATGGCTAAGATCAAAAATTCAGATGACAGTAGATGCTGGTTAGGATGTGGAGGAAGAGAAACACTCCTCCATTTTTAGTGGGATTGCAAGCTGGTACAACTGCTCTGAAAATCAGTCTGGTGGTTCCTCAGAAAACTGGACATAGTACTACTGGAAAATTCAGCAATACCTCTCCTGGGCATATATCCAGAATATGTTGCAACTTATAATAAGGATACTTCCTCCACTATGTTCATTGCCAGCCTTATTTATAAAACCAGAAACTGGAAAGAACCCAGATGTCCCTCAACAGAGGAATCATAGAGAAAATGTTGTATATTTACACAATGGAGTATTATTCAGCAATTAAACAATAAATGTATGCAATTCTTAGGAAAATGAATGGATTTGAAAGATATCATCCTGTGTGAGGTAACCCAATCACAAAAGAAAAACATATGCACTCACTGATAAGCAGATATTAGCCCTGAGACTTAGACTACCCAAGATACAATTTGCAAAACAAATGAAACTCAAGGAGAAGGAAGACCAAAGTGTGGATGCTTCATTCCTTCTTAGAATTGAGAACAAAATACTTATGGATGGAGTTACAGAGACAAAGTTCAGAGCTGAGATGGAAGGAAGGACCATCCAGAGACTGTCCCACCTGGGGATGCATCCCATATACAACCACCAAACCCAGACACTATTACATATGCCAGAAAGATTTTGCTGACAGGACCCTGATATAGCTCTCTCTTGTGAGGCTATGCCAGTGCTTGGAAAATATAGAAGTTGATACTCACAGTCATCTATTGGATGGAACACAGGGCCCCTAATGAAGGAGTTAGAGGAAGTACCCAAAGAGCTAAAGGGGTCTGCAACTCTATGGGAGGAACAACAATATGAACTAACTAGTATCCCCCCACTGCTGTGTCTCTAGTTGCATATGTAGTAGAGGATGGCCTAGTCTGCCATCAATGAAATGAAAGGCCCTTTGTCTTGGGAAGATCATATGCCCCAGTACTGGCTAGTTTTGTGTCAACTTGACACAGGTGGGAGTTATCACAGAGAAAGGAGCTTCAGATGGGGAAATGCCTCCCTGAGATCTAGCTGTGAGGCATTTTCTCAATTAGTGATCAAGGGGGAGGATCCCTTGTGGGTGGTGCCATCTTTGGACTCATAGTCTTGGGTTCTATAAGAGAGCAGGCTGAGAAAGCCAGAGAAAGGAAGCCAGTAAAGAACATCCCTCCATGGCCTCTTCATCAGCTCCTGCTTCCTGACCTGCTTGAGTTCCAGTCCTGACTTTCTTTAGTGATGAACAGCTATGTGGAAATCTAAGCTGAATAAACCCTTTCCTCCTCAGTTTGCTTCTTGGTCATGATGTTTGTGTAGGAACAGAAACGCTGACTAAGACAGCCCCATTATAGGGGAATGCCAGGGCCAGGAAGTGGGAGTGGGTGGCTTTGGGATCAGGGCAGGGGGAGGATATAGGGGACTTTTGGGATAGCATTTCAAATGTAAATGAAGAAAATATCTAATAAAAAAGAAGAAAAAAATGACAAACAGAAACAAGAACAAAATCAACATAGGAATATTATTTATGAGTATTGTTGATAAAACAATCGTGTACCTCAGGGTCTGCTGTCCTGTAAAAAACAGAAAAAACAACAACAACAAAAATAAAAAGGAAACAAACAAAAAAACCCCATTAACATAAATTTTACAGACCTTGATAGAGCATTTCCTAAAGTGAAGTGATAAACAAGATACGTGAACAATAACAGAACTGCTAGATGAGTCACCATTTCTGATTTCAAGTTGTACTATAGATCTATAATACTAAAAGTTGCATGATTTTGGCATAAAATTAGGCACATTGATCAATGGAATGGAATGCAAGTTGAAAGATAAATTACATACCTATGGACCTTGATATTAGATCAAGAATCCAGAAATACATGCTTCTTTAAGAAATGGTGTGGGTTAAACTGGATGTCTGTATGTAGAATATAAATAGAATCACATTTATCTCTATAGACAATTCTCCTGTTTAAATGTATCAAAGACCTCAACATAAAATTAGATTTATTGTACCTGAGTGCAAGAGAATTATCTGTATGTAGAATATAAACAGATTCACATTTATCCCTATACAGAATTCTCCTGTTTAATTGGATCAAAGACCTCAATACAAAATTAGATTCATTGCTCCTGAGTGCAAGAGAATAGTTATGAGAATACATTGACACAACACACTGTTCTGAACAAAAGACCAGTAGACCAGGCATAACACCAACAACTTATAAAGGATCATTATATAACTGAACATCTTCTTTAAAGCACAGGATACCAAAAATTAAACATTACCACGTCCCAAGAATTGGAAAATCATTTTAACACCTTTGCATTCATAAGAGGGCTAATGTCCAAAATGTAAAATGACCTAAGGAAACTAGATATCAAAAAAATACAATTTAAAAACTAGATACAGAATTAAATGGAGAATTATATAGAGAGGAGTATCAAATAGTTGTGAAACACTTAAATAGAGATTCATCAACCTCAGCCATTATGAAAATACAATTCAAATACCTTTTGAGATTTCATCTTTAGTTGTCAATATGGCTAAATTCAATAACACAAATGATAGCTCATGTAAGCATGCATGTGGGGCAAGGGAAACATGTCTCCACTGCTGATAGGAATACAACCTTATAAAACAACTATTAAATAAATATGGCAATTTCTGAGAAAACTGGGAATAGATCTATTGTCAACTCCAGCTATACCACTCTTGTATATTTGCCTAGTACTTTCTCATACCACAAGGACAGTCGTTCAACTATGTTTTTGTGTCTATATTCAAAATAGACAGAAACTGCAAAAAAGTAGATGTACTTCAGCTGAAGCCTGCATAAGGAAAATAGCATACATTTATATAAAATAGTACTACCCAGTTGTTAAAACAAAATGACACCAACAAATTTCCTGACAAATGGATCGAACAAGGAAAGGTCATTCTGCGTCAGATCAACCACAGAAAACAGATGTTGTATTATTCACTTAAAAATTAATATTAGCTGGTAATAAATGATAAATATAAATAATGCACTGAACAAGAAAGACTAGATAATAAAGAGTTCTAGGGGTCATGAAACATGAGTCATACAGGGATAAGGAAATAGAATAGGTCTCTTTTGTTGTTGAGGGCAGAGAACCGGAGGGCAAGTGGTCTGTTGTGGGTTAGAGTAGGATAGTGAAGAGTGAACAGCTGTTGGTATTCAGTTGACCATGTGGAAATATAGTACAGTAGAAACATTTTGTAAACTATGAGAATGGTCCTAGTGAACACTTCCAATAATGGAAATTACAGAAGTTAAGCTTGAGCTCTTTGGCAACCAGGGATGTGGTGTGATGGGTTAAAATTGGTTGAGTTGTTGATTGAGATGCTGAGAAGAAAATCTGTAAACAATCCTTGTTGATACTTGGTCAGAATGTAACCATCAGAATCCTGATAGCATAGCCCCAATGCATATGACAAGTTTAACTCTGGTTATTGACTAGGGAAAGGTATAGTTGGTATAGGTTAGAAGTCTTATTCTACAGGCTATGCAAAGATAAACACAGATGTTACAACATCCACTAAAACTTTCCCCTAAAATATGTCCAGCAAGATGTGCTGAGGCAATGGTAGCACGTAACTTGTTAAAATGAACAACCAATGACAGATTTAACTTGATACCTACTCTACAAGGAGTTCATGCCCAAACTTACTTGGTTATACCCGGGACAATGAATATTCCAGAAAGTTAGCAAATCCCAAATAGTACAATACTACCTGAGGACTCAGCTATACCAATCCTGGGCACATACACAGAAGATGATCCAACATTTAATAAGGATTCATGCTCCATTATGTTCATAGCAGCCATATTTACAATAGCCAGAAGCTGGAAACAACCTAGATGTCCCTCTACAGAGGAATGGATACAGAAAATGTGGTACATTTATACAATGGAATACTAATTTCATGAAATAAGCAGGCAAATAGATGGAACTTGAAAATATCATCCTGAGTGAGGTAACCCAATCACAAAAGAACACACATTGTATGAACTCACTGATAAGTGGATATTAGCTTAGAAGTTCAGAATACTGAAGATTCAATTCACAGACAAAATGAAGCTTCAGAAGAAAGAAGACCAAAATGTGCATGCTTTAGTGCTTTTTAGAAGACTAAACAAAATACTCAAAGTAAGAAATATGGAGACATAGTGTGGAGCAGAGACTGAAGGAAAGCCATTCAGAAACAGCCCCACCTGGGGATCCATCCCATATGTAGCCACCAATACAAACACTATTGCTAATGCTGGGAAGTGCTTGCGAAAGGAGCCTGGTATGGCTCTCTCCTGAGAAGCTCTGCCAGAGTCTGACAAATACAGAGGTAGATGCTCTCAGCCAACCATTAGACTGAGTGCGGGGTTCCCGATGGAGGACCTCGAGAAGAGACTGAAGAAGGTGAGGAAGTTTGCAGACCCATGGAGTCTGTTAACAGTGTTAACAGGCCAGAACACCTGGAGCTCCCTGGGACTGGACCACCAACAAGAGAAAACACATGGAGGAACCCATAGAGTTCGCTGCATGTGTGGGAGAGGATGATCTTGGTGGACATCATTGGGATGAGAAGCCCTTGCACCTGATGGTGTTTGATGCCCCAGAGTATAAGAATGCCAGGGCCCAAATGGGTGGTAGGTGGGTGGGTAGGGGAGCACTCCCACAGAGGCAGGGGAAGGGAGGAAGGGATAGGGGTTTCCAAAGGGAAGATCTGATTAGAAGAACATATTTGAAATGTAAATAAAGAAAATATCCAAACAAAATTTTAAGGAATGATTCTATCTATCTATCTATCTATCTATCTATCTATCTATCTATCTATCTATCTATCTATCTATAGTGTGTGTGTGTGTTTGTGTGTGTGTGTGTGTGTGTGTGTGTGTGTGTGTGTGTGTGTATAAACACGTATTTAGATCGGTGCCCTAACCCGGAATCAGAAGGGAAGCTTTTCTTAATAGCAGATAAGAGCAGATGTATAGACCCTAGTCAGGCATGCAGAGAGAGACTAAAATAGACATCTTCATCATGTATCTCTCTTCAATAGAATAGGATAGGAAAAAGTAAAAAATACAGGAGGATTGCAGAAAACCAGAAACAAACAAACAAACATATTCTTCTGTTTCAATTAGACAGGACCCTCACATTAGAGTTACAAAAACAAAAGCATTTAGAAAGAAGCCATTGGATATGCGCTCACTGATAAATGGATATTAGCCCAGACACTTAGAACACCCAAGATACAATCTGCAAAACACATGAAAATCAAGAAGGAAGACCAACGTGTGGATACTTTATTCCTCCTTTGAATAGGAAACAAAATACCCATGAAAGGAGTTACAGAGACAAAGTTTAGAGCTAAGATGAAAGGATGGACCATGCAGAGACTAACCCACCGGGGATCCATCCCATAATCAGTCACTAAACTCAGATACTATTGCATAGGACAGCAAGTGTTTACTGAAGGGACCCTGATATAGCTGACTCCCACAGAAGTGGATGCTCACAGTCATCTATAAGAGGGAGCACGGGGCCCACATTGGAAAAGCTAGAGATAGAACCCCAGGAGCTGAAGGGGTCTGCAACCCTAGAAGATGAACAACCATATGAACTAAACAGAACCTCCAGAACTCATGTGTCTAGCATCATATGTAACAGAAGATGGCCTGGTCAGCCATCATTTGGAGGAGAGGCCCCTTAGTACTGCAGTCTTTATGTGCCCCAATACAGGGGAACACCAGGACCAAGAAGCGGGAGTGGGTGGGCAGGGGAGCAGGGAGGGGACAGTGGGGAGGGGACTTTCGGAATATCATTTGAAATGCAAATTAAGAAAATATCTAATAAAAAAAAAGAAAGAAAGAAGTCTAAGTAGATCCTCTGAATATATAGTTAGCTTGAGTGTCCGCGGAACTAGTAACAGTGGGAGCAGATATATCTCTGACTGATTGCTGGACTTTGAAACTCATTTCCTCCTATTAGGTTGCCTTGTCCATCCTTGATATGATGACTCTTGGCTTATCTTATTGTATCTTCTTTTGTCATGTTTTACTATGTTCTTTTGGATGTCTAAAATTTTCTGAACATAAAATAAAATGGGAATGTTTCTGGGAGAGAGGGATGTGGGAAGAAGCAAAGAAAAATAGAGGTATTGGAAACGTGGCTCGATTTACTGTATGAGAGAATTTATAATGAAGAAAAACATAGAAGAGGAAGACAAATTTAATAAAATTTATTTTAGTGTCCTGTATTCAACCAACTCAAATTTCTATAAATTTGACCATTTTTTTTTATTTTGATACATGTGCTAATATATATATTTGGTTTTGGTTTTTCGAGACAGGGTCTTTCTGTATAGCTCTGGCTGTCCCGGAACTCACTTTGTAGACCAAGCTGGCCTCGAACTCAGAAATCCGCCTGCCTCTGCCTCCCTAGTGCTGGGATTAAAGGTGTGTGCCACCACGCCCAGCTTAAAATATAATTTCTATCAGTAAAAAATTTATTAAGTTCATTTTATATATCACTTTTAAGTATTTTAGATACTTACTATAGTGTCTGGGTTGTATGGTGAAATCTTGTTAATATTATAGTGCAGCTTTTGAAACATGTACTTCCTCTTCATAATCCTCACATGCAAATCATGTGGAACCATTTACATACTGGCCTGACTCTTTAACATTCAGTTCTTTGCTTGGCTATTTCTAACCCCTGCAATCTTTCTAATGAACTACAACTTTGGAAAATCAATTTCAAAGCTATTATTAATCTCAATTTAGATAGCAATACCTCTAGAATTATGAAATCTCTGTGCATACTAGATGTGAAACTTAGAATAAAAGCTGTTATTCAGATTTCTACATGTTGGAGGAAAAAAATCTGTGAACATGACAATTGAAAATGCAAAATGTCAATGATACTTTTGATCTACCATAAGTTAATTCAAAAATTCATACTTGTAAAACATGATATAACATCAATAAACATGTACTGATTGTTATAAAACTCAAAAAGGCAAAGTATCTAAACCTTTAATAAGTTTGAAGCATACAACCATAAGAAATGCATGATCTTTAATATTCTCAAGATAATTGTTTTCATTGCTTCTAGAATTATGAAACAAAAATATAGTTGAAGAGACGGGGAGTTTAAAGCATCATATCAGTGTTACTGTTTTTTTTTTTCACTGTTATTTATCTTTTCCTTTTCACAAAAGACTTTATGTGCATATGGGAGATATAAGCAATTTTATTACTTTGAGAAAACAGCCTCACCTGTCATGTTGGAAATTTCGTTTTCTGGGCAGGGGTAACAATCAAAACAGCAGACAGCCTTTTCCTCCTGAAAGTATTTTCTGTGTCCTGGTCTGCAAGGTACACTACATATGGAGGCTAGAGTCTGAACAAAATCGGACACATTATAGAAATAAACAGTTTAATATTTGTGTCAAACACTGTAGTGATTCACAAGAGAAAGTCACAGAAAGATCTTCCTTTACATAACATATCATGTTATAAAGCAAAAATTACATTGTTTTGTTATTTAATGATAAAATTGTATGAATATTTAGTGATTTCTATATCATAAAACACTTAGGAGTGAGTAAGAGAGATCAAATAGGTAGAGAGACAGAGAGAGACAGAGAGATAGAGATAGAGAGAGAGAGAGAGGGTGAGAGAGAGAGAGAGAGAGAGAGAGAGAGAGAGAAATAGACCCTAGGATGGTAGAAGTCAATAAATGAGGAAATGTTAAAATTTTTATTCCATAAGAAAACAAAGTAGATAAGATTATAGGTAGTGTTGCTTCATATAAATAATTTAAATAAAAACTAAATTACCTGCTTGATATCTGTAGCCCACTCTATCATTTCATCAGACATAAAAAGTTGTTGGCCATTTGGAAAATTACCAGAAAATCTTCCTATTTTCATTTTCAGCCCAGAGTCTTTTAGGAATTCCATGATATAGAAAATGTCATACTCTGTATCCCGTTTTCTATTCTGGTTCATGTTTATTAGGTCTCCAACAGGGTTAACAAATTGTATGGTCTTCAGAAAAGAGAACATCTAAGACACATGTGTCATTTTAGTTTCAAGTGCATACACATTAATACAGAAATAAAAAAGATTGGAATGTCACTCATATCCATTATCCACTCCTAATAACCAACTTTACTTGAAGTATTCAGTGTCGAAAAATTAAAATACATATACATTTAAAGTTTACATATACATTTAAAGTTTTACTATGATTGACAAATACCATTTTCTCTCAGTATTTTATGCCATAATACATGCACACATGAATTTTATGTTTGGAGAGTAATGATAAATTATCCATTTTCTTTTTGCAAACACTGTTATTTGATCATAAGACAGGGAAACTACTCAATTTCTTAAAATAAAGAAAAAAGTAATTAAAATTATTTGAAGTCTCTTCATTATGTAAAATAGAAACTTACTGTTCAAATAAAAAACAGATCATTTTCTTAATTTCATGACAAAAATTTCAAATGGTAAAATCATGAGATGCATGATATGATGGCAATGTGGGAGGAAATTTTATTACTATGATTGTGAAATGCTGGCTTGGTGGCATATTAGGCTGACACAAAAGTTATGAAACTAACATGATATGTCTCTTATGCAGTTGCAGAGTATGGAAATACAGGCATTTAGGATAAAGGTTACTTATTTACATGGATTGTGACTTTATGATACCCATTACAAATGCCATCTCTATGATACATATGCCATTCAGTGTAAGAATTACCTTCCAGGAGTTAAATTCCAGTACCTTTCCATCATTCTCTGAGCATGTGTCTACTTGTTGCAGAACCATCTCATGCAATGAGTGGGCCACAGCATACATAGAATTGTATAAGTTGTAACATGTTTCACTCATAGACATTCCAAGGGGTGGCACAAAAAACCATTTAAATAGGGTTTTGGTTGGACAATTCTTCAGTGTTTTACAATTAGGTAGTGGCAAAGAACACTTAAAGTAAGTCCACCACAATTTAGCCAAGGAAATGTCATTACTGTAGTTAGATGGGTGCATTGTCTGCATAAATTGTTTAAAACCAGACATCTCAGACTGCTGATGTGAAAAAATAAGAGTCCCATGCAAGGAGTTAAGCATGAAATCTCCTATCATTGTGATCCTATCAAATTGTGATACACTGACCCAGAGTCTCTGAATGTTTTCAGATTTCCATATTATGAAGCTAAGTTGTAGAGGAGATTCTTTATCCCCATAGACAATGACAACTTTTGCTGTTGATGTTATGATTTGGTGATAATATTTATGAAACATTTTAAGGTGTAATATCTTATCGTATGTGATCATAGTTACAAATGCTAAGCAGACAGTGTTTCTTTCCATTCCTGTTCTCAATTCAGAAAGAAATTGAATTCCATGGTCATCATCTGTAATGATCACTCCTACCCAGTTCCATCTGAAGTGAACTGCTAGGGACACCATGCCTAGTGGTAGAGAAGTGTCCTTGGGAGTCATCTGGTAGAGATGAGGAAACTGTTCCTGGTCATTTAGAAGGAGATGAAAATAACCACAGTAAAGCTGAAAGACATTGACCATAAACATCAATATGAAGAAATGGAATGCAAAGGGTTAAGATCTTACTGTGGTAGAGCATATGCTAGAAGTGTGAGAAAGTGTGGATTCTTCATCTTTTTATTAACATCATATCCAACTTCTTATGAATTGCTATACAATTACAGATAAACTAAATCATCTGGTAAAACATTTCACATTATTTTGTTTCTCCTGCCCATTTGTCATATAATTTTTATTTTTGCCAAAGAAAGTATCTAAACTTTATGTTTGATAGATAAGAATAGATATAAATGAATTCTCTCCTTTTAGTCAGCCTTGGTACTCAGAAACTCATACTGTTGTAAGATAGTATTTCAATAAATGTAACCCTCTCTGACTTACCTCTGGAGTTTGGGAGAAGTACAGGAATGGTCCAAGTATGTAAGAAGTTATCCATACAGGTCCAGTCAGTACAATTAAATATCGTCTCTGATCTTTACAGTAGTAATTAGGAATAATTTCCTTTTTTTTCAAGGACCAAACTCTATTCACATTATCCACAATTAGGTTACATTCAATCTTAACTATTAGGGAAATGTTAGGTAGAATATCAATGTTCCTATTGATTTCTTCAGCAGCAAAATAAACAGAGGAAATCAAGTGGATGGTCTTAAGGGTCACCCTGAAACAGAGCATACCACATGGGGGGGTATTGGTTGTAATTATTGGAATCTTAAATAAAACTCATTGTGGGTCAAGCAAAGAATACTTTTTTATTTTTATGATCCATTGATATGTTGACACAGTTCCTTCTTATAATATATTAGGGTGTGAGTTGTTCTAAACAATTTAACAATCTGAAATCTTTTTTAATTTGATGAATTGAACTTTGTTTCTGTTCTGAAGTCTTGAGCCTAATATATATAAATGCATTAAGCATTTATAGAATTTTCTTTTACATTCTTCTCACAACCTTTTATTTAACTGTGTTCTACACTTGATTTTAGCCAAAAGGCCGAGAAGCAATTTAACTGTGTTCTAAAATTAGATACCATGTGCTTTTTTCTTTTAAGTTTTTAAAAAATTTTAAATATAAATTTTATGTTAATAGGATTCTGTCATTTATGAAAATTTCTACAGTTCCATCTTGGTTTTCTTGAACATGGTGAAATATCCATGTGTCATCAATGAATATGAAAAGGTTTCTGAACAAAGATTGAATCTGCCCATGCCTTGATCTTATAACTCTTATACTTAATATGTGGGGAAAGAAATGAGATATATCTGCTATCTTGAATGTTACATCTCTTTACAGAATCAGCACTAAAAATGTCATGACACTCATAACGGAATTAAGAGTAGGTAGCCAAATTTGTGTATGTCAACAATTGCCAAAGCCTAAAGAATACTTAGATAATGCAAATACCACAATAATTCTTACACTCTTTTTTTCATTCTTCACAGTTCATCTCTTTTTATTTTCTATTTGATGCTGTACAAAATTGAGTGATATAAACTTGGTTATAATTATAGCATTTCCCTGTTCAGATTGAATGCCTATCCCTTCACATGCTCCACTCAATTGTACTAATTCATTCTTTCTCTACAGTCCCTGGCTACCACATGACTGGCTTTGGGTTCTATTTGGTTCAGATTTGTCCAGATATTTTCTGTTTCTAATATGTTCATTACAATTTTTCTGTTTTATTAAATATATTTTAACTGGATTTTTTTATGTCAATAAAACATCAAGTTATATAGTTAAATCAGTTACTACATAGTGAGATATATATATATATATATATATATATATATATATATATATATATAATTATTTAATTTGACAATTGCTGATCGTAGCCATTTGAATGGATGGCTATATTGACTGGTATTTCAGATTAAGATAGCAGGCAAGTGGTTATCAAGTTCACAAACTATATACCCAGACATCTGGAACTGCACATACATGTCTGCTTATATTGCTTTTTTTTTCCAATTTTTTTATTAGATATTTTCTTAATTTACATTTCAAATGCTATCCCGAATGTTCCCTCCCACCTCCCACCGCCCTGTTCCCCTGCCCACCCACTCCCACTTCTTGGCCCTGGCATTTTTCTGCTTTGATATATTATATACAGTTTGGTAACATTATTTAACAATTACATATTTCACTGTGTTGTACATGAGCTTTTTTACTTTTGCCTCATCTGTATTTTTTGTAGTGCTTTGTGACTACAGTAAATATTTATGTGATTGGACATAATTTTTGGCTCTGAAGCTGGTATTGAATGGACTTAATGTTTCATGTTCTCTATTATTTATTAAATTTTATTTTAAAACATTTTCTTCTAGTTTTATTCCCTTATTTATTGGATATTTTATTTCATTCAGAAATACCTGAAATTGTGCCACACTTTTTAAGGGGATTGCCACTAATATCAGATATGCATTTTGAGAACTGACCTCTCCAATTAATCCACTTCAGTTGCTGAAGTATGAAGTTTTACTCTGTTAAGAAATATAGAATTTGGCCGGGTGTGGTGGCACACGCCTTTAATCCCAGCACTGGGGAGGCAGAGCCTGGTCTACAAAGTGAGTTCCAGGACAGCCAGGGCTATACAGAGAAACCCTGTCTCGAAAAAAAAAAAAAAAAAAGAAATATAGAATTTTCTTTACAAAGTACATTTTAGAATTGAAAAAAATTAAAAAACTAAAACATTCTTAAATAATGAAATAATTAGTAGGGGTATCACCATTTCTCATCTTACCTTGCACTTCACACCTTTATTAATAAAATGGGCTTAGTGGGGGTGGTAATTGATCAATAAAATTACTAAAGACTTATCAATAAACACACACCTTTGTACATATAAATTTTATAATAAATACAGAAAAGTGTACTAAAATAAAGAAACTATCTTGAATAATGATATAGGCCCTACTTTATGGCTTCGTTGAGAAGAAAAAAAAATACATCCATGTCCAGAATTGTTAAGAAATCTGAACTCTAAATTTTGTATTCCTACTGGCGATAGAAAAACTCACTTGTGATACAGTTTGAAGGGTATACTTAATGCCAATTACATGAACAATATAAGATAAACTCTGTGATATGTTGGAAATTCTTTTTCTCATTATATTTTGTCAGGAGATTAGATTTTGAAGTTTAGAATTTTTTTGTGTTTATGATATAGTTTCTGAATTTTTCTTTTTATGGGCTTCTTGTAAAGATGTAAATATCTATTTTTATATTTGTATATTAGTATATTTCTTATTCCATTTTTCTTTTTACAGAGGCTCATTTTCTGCTTGTTTGAATGTATTTAATAATCTGTAATATTTGTTTACTCTTCTTTTAATACTATTTTTTTCTATGACAAGTTTTTAACGGGTGAAGGTAATGATGTAGGTCCATATGAGAGATAAATAATAAATGTTTTCTCAGGAGTTGAGAGAGGTAAATTCACAATTTGAGCATATTTTACTAAAAGTGTTTTTTATATAAACAATGATGGGGACATAAGTTTGATTTATGCTGTAAATTTAGAAGGACTTGGGAAATAGTTTGCTGAGTAAAAAGCATAATAGGGCACAAGGCATATTATATTAATATTATATTAAATTATATTATTATATTTCAATTGTATTAAAATTTCAAATGGAACAGAAATTAGATTTTGTAATAGGGTGGTATGAGTTGATAAAAAGATAACAGTTGAGGATACAGCATTTAGGATTTCCTGTGAAATATTCTAAGTATTTTAAGCATGACTGTGGTGTTGGACACACATACATGCGCACACGAACACACACACACACACACACACACACACACACACACAGAAGCATATGTTGCATTCATACTTTAATAAACACATGGATCATAAATTATGTGACTACAAAACCTAAACTGGACAGCATAACCATCTAAATCAAATTAGCTATAAGAAATTTTGTGTTTAATTTTTATCAAATCATATACTTTAATTTACATTAACTTTTATTATATATATATATATATATATATATATATATATATATATATATATATATATCAATGATTTCCACATGAAATATTTAATGCTTTACATTTTAAAAATATTGTTGGTTTTGTTCTTCCATCATCAATGACACCACATTTTCTAATGTGCTTGGTGAGTGTCTATTTATGAGTTATGGGATTTCTCTTTAATCTGTGGAAATTCTGAAGTTTATCTGATGAGTATTTTCTGTACAGTGGACCACAATGTCTTCTACTTCTAAGCATGAAAGTGAAGTGACATTTTTAGTTTTCAAAATTGAATGTTCTAGTTAGTTATAAGCATCTTATTATTTCATATAAACCCACTATAAACACATATGAGAAATAATTTACTCCATATATATCTGTGCATAAAATATAATTATTATATGGACTTATATAGGCAATTAATAGATGCTGAATGAGAAATAATAGTAGTCTTTTAAACTATATCCCCTTGGTAGTTAAACTGCATGCAATGGAAGTTCATATATATAAGAACATATCTGTGGTACAAAATAGACTTGATTGTTTTTTATAAATGATTCCAAATAGTAGCATGGGGGAATGCATAAATCTGAAAGAATTATTGGAAGGGATTAAATATGTTGAGAATGCATTCTATGCTAACCTCAAATGAGTAATTTTTTTTTAAACAGGTAATAGTAGGTAAGGTACTTGTGGGAGAATATAGGAAAACATTTATGTATAGTTCAGGACAGTCATTTGAATTATTATCTGGGTTATTGTAAATTACTTTGTAGATATACATCAAAGGAAAAAATAACTATCATTTGAGGCAGGTCTAACACTTATGGGTACTATAGGTGAGTTCATTCAAAAACCATCCTAGGGATGCATGATGTGTTCACTATATGAAAATCCATTAATGTACTCTACCATAAAACTAACTCAAAAATTCACATGGTCATCTCAGATACTGAAAAGGCTTTTGGAGCCGAGCATGGTGGTGCACGCCTTTAATCTCAGCACTAGGGAGGCAGAGGCAGGCAGATTTCTGAGCTCGAGTCCAGCCTGGTCTCCAAAGTGAGGTCCAGGAAAGCCAGGGCTATACAGAGAAACCCTGTCTCGAAAAACAAAACAAACAAACAAACAAACAAACAAACAAACAAAAAAGGCTTTTGACTAAACAAAATACCTTGTCATATTAAAAGTATTGGAGAAATCATGAATTAAAGGCTCAGACCTAAACATAAAAAAACAATATAGAGGTTCCCTAGATGAAATGTCTAACAGTGGGGAGGAGGAACATCTATAGTCCATCTTCAGTACAAAGACAGAGCTTAATGTGGATGGATGGGGTTGCCATCCCACCATCAGACACTCTGACCCAGAAAAGTTTCTGTCAAAAATAACTGCAGTGACAAATATGGAGAAAAGATGAAGAAAAAGGAGGTCCAATAATATGACCAAATTGGGATCCATCTCAAGATAGGCTCTAAGAACTATTACTGATGCTATGGTGTGCTTACAGACAGGAGCCTAGCATTGGTGCCCTCTGAGAGGCCCAACAAGCAACTACAGATACTTTCAGCCAATAATCGGACTGAATTTGGGGACACCTGTGGTTGAATTAGGGAAAGGCTAAAAGAAGCTGAGGAGAAGGGAAACCCCATAGTAAGACCATCAGTCTGAACTAACCTGGACCCCTAGATGTCTCAGACACATAGCCACAAACAAGGCACCATACACTATCATCACATGAAACCATAAGATATAAATTGCCATATAAAGGGAATCTCTCTAAGAGCAAAGTCAATAGTGTGATTTATTCATTCTGCATCTAACTGGATTATGATTTGAAAATGACAATAAGCAATCTACACAATAAACTACCATGATTAGCAAAATGACCAGCCATGGAACATAAAATATGTTTCAGTTATGTGCTAGAGAAGGACAGCCAGAAGTCACATAAGATTTTATCTCTCACTCACTGTCCCTAGAATGTTTTATGTGCATTTATGCATAAATGAAGCATGCACTTACTGCTTGTCTAGATTCTCACTGAAGTAATCATTCTTCACATAACCATGCTTCGTATAAATGGAAAAGAAACAATCAGCCTCTTTATCTCCTAGATCATTTTCTTTGTCTTTTATTCTCCAAAAGCACCTGGGGTCGCTCAAGTAGCAAAAAAGAAAGGAAAGCTTCAGAACCAAGAAGAAAATAATCAAAGAGAAAATCTTTGCCATGTCATCAGTATAGGTGCCTGAGAAAAATGCAGCATGAAGTGGCAGGCAGGCAGAATCTCACATACCAAATTTTCATGAACACACCCAAGTGTCACTTTTTATTTCTGAAGTTACTATTACAGAACACATGTACTTCTCACCGCATTTAATTTTCTGTTCACTGTTTGCCTCTGGAGGATTCTTAAGCACTCTCTGCCTTGGGCTCTGCATCTGAGATCTAACGTCCAGGTGAAAAACAGGAAAAACAATTTTGCTCAGGATTGTTCTTCTGTATATATACCTTGCGATTTCATTCATGTAAGTAAACATAAAGGTTCCACACATGATTTCTTCTGGGAATATTTTCTCACAAGCATCGTTCAGTCTAGGTTTCTGAAATCATTTGTAAGAGATCACTCTGATTACATAGGTTATTCCAAGGAGTTTTACAAGCAATTATGTCAAGGAATCCAACCAACTGAACCCAATTGACATTAGTAATAAAATGATTTTTAAAAGTAAACAAGACCTTCATGCATCTTAAACACTTGTAGACATTAACTTTATATGGTTGCTTTCTGTCTGATTTTGTTTCTTGCACTTATTATGAATTGAATTATATTAGAACATGGTCATGGAAAATATATAATTTGGAATTAATGTTATTCATAAGCTGTTAAATGGGAAATCCAAGGCAAGAATTTTTTTTTTATTTCATTGTTCATTAAAAGGCAGGTTAAATTTCAAGCTGAATGCCAATAATATAATGTGCACTGTCTTATGTAACCTCAAGGTATATTAACCTTATTTTTTAATGTTGACTAAGAAATCCATTTTTAATGTGCAAGAATGATTTACATAATAATGTGTCATTAAAATGAACTGATGTCTTGGATCATTTTGTTTGACTTAGAATTTAAAGTCAGTTCTAAACATTCTTTTTATTCTTCATCTATAGTGATTTCCTTTATGATAGGGTTTCTGGTGTATATACATAGATATTAAACAGTACAAATTATCTGCCAAGGAAAATCTTCAACGTTCAACATCAAAGACAGTAAATAACCTCTTTCTTTGTGGCTGAGCATATAACTCATTGAATATGTTTATTATTAATATTGTTTGTAAAACTGCATTTTCAAAGATATAATAAGTTTGTTGTTTTAGCGTTTTTTTAGCTATTGAATTATATTGCATGAGCAAGAATGTCATATGTTGAAAACTTTTATGTGCTACTCTTTAGATCTTAGATAGTCTTTAGTATTACAAGTCATATTGATCACAATCACACCATTTTCTAATTCTTTTACTCCTACAGTCACTGTCCATCCAACTGTGTCTCCTTTATCTTTTAAGCCCTTTGAGCTTATTTACTGCCAAAATTGTTATGGAAAAATTGATCTTCTAAAGAATCATGGTAAACTTGTCATGGTATGGGCTCTCTCTCTTTTTTAATTTTTTTTTTTTTTCTTTTCTAGGAGCTGAAATTTCCATGCACCAATACCAGTGAGGGATTGTGTATACATCTCTCATCTTCACATTTGTATGCAAACTTTCTTGGGCTAGCAAGGTGTTGTATTTCCTGCCTCAGCCCCTTGTCCTTGGTACCTGCTCTGCTGTGGTCAGAACTTGTTGTTTCCTCCTAGTCATCTACAACTTCCAGCACTTATATTCAGTCTGTTCAAATTACTGCAATCAATCCTTGTGTCCTGAGGCACATGTATGAAATGTGATCCCCTCATTCTCAAATAATGTGTAGTTTCCAATCTCTCGCTTTCAGCCCATTCATTTCTCTGTGTTAATAATCATATAGAAAAAAATCAAATCTTGTTTTTGTATTGATTCTGTTAGCCTGTGTTTTTATATTGAGGGAATTAAGTCCAAGTGATGTTGAAATATTAATGATCAGTGCCTGGCATTTATGTGTATTTGTGCATGCCACCCTTGTTTTTGCTGGTATGGGATCACTTATTTCCTGTTTTTTCTTGGATGTTGTTTTCCTCCTTGGGTTGGAGTTTTTAATACATTTTTTTTTTTTTTGGTATAGTGCTAGATTTGTGAATAGATATTGAATGTCTTTTTTCTTCTATCTGTGCTGATTGAGAGTTTTGGTGAGTACAGTAGCTTAGGTTAACATCTGTGGTCTTTTAGAGGTTGCAAGAAATCTCACTAGGCCCTTCTAGCTTGTCGAGTCTCTTTGAAAAAAATCAGGAGAAATTCTGACACATTTGCCTTTGTATGTCACCTGCCCATTTCCATGGCTACTTTTAATAGTCTTTGTTTGTTCTGTATATTATGTGCTGTCATTAATATATGGCATGAGGATTTCCTTTTTTTTGGTCCATACTAATTGGTGTTCTATAGGATTTGCATGTTTATCTGTGGGGCAACAGGCTACGAGCAGAAGCCTGGTTTTCAGTCAAGGCTAGATCTTGAACCCTGGGACCTGGTGGTGATAATTTGCCTACATGGGACAGCAGGCGTTGACCATGTCTCCTTGACCCCTGGCTCCTCTCGAAGTTACAGCCCCCACAGCCCCCAAAGGAGAGGCATGGCTATCAACCAGTAGGAACAGCACCAAGGTGTCCCACATGCAAATAAGCTTTCCCCAAAACTCTCAGTTCAAGCCAATGAGAAGTGCCTGCTGTCAAACCCTAAATCACCTCCAGAGCTGTATATAAATCCAGGCAGGAAATTAAAGGTATGCGAGAACTATTCTTTCGGCTGAGTCTTTTGTTCCAAGAACTGAATGCAACACTTGGGAAGAGATCTTCGCTCCTGAAGAGCAACCTGAGGTCCTGCTGCACTCCTCACTGGATTGTTGGATTTTTGTAGCTGGCCCAACCTAACCTGACTCAGTACAGGAGAGGCTTGCTCAGAGTTACTGAGCAACCTGGAAGGCATGGCAGAGACTTTCTCTATGCCTGCACTCACTTCCCTTTGATGGAACCTTCCCACCCGGCCTGGACAGAGATCTCTTTGGAAAACCTCTGGTACCCAGGCCCACCTTTATAGGCATTTTTTTTTTTTTTTTTTAGGTTGAGAAAGTTTTCTTCTAGGATAATGTTGAAAATACTTTCTGGGACTTCTAGTTGGGACATTCACATTCTTATCTTCCTATTATTCTTTGGTTAGCTCTTTTCATGGTATCACAGTCTTCCTTGACATTTTGTGTTAAGAATTTTTACAATTTATCATTTTTGTTGATTGATGTTTTAAATTTTTTATTGTATATTCAATGCTTTCGAATATATATATATATATATATATATATATATATATATATATATATCTTTCGAATATATCTTATAGCTGCTTATATCTGCTGTATTGTGTTATTAATGCTTATATCTGTTCTTCTTCTTCTCTTTTTTCATCAGAGCAGGAGGAGAAAGCAAGATTAAAAGGATATTGCAGAGTGGAAAAGCTTAGAAACTATATGTAACATAAAAACCTAAGAGAACAATATGTAGAATATAGAGGTGAAAAGGAAAAGGAAACTGTCGAGAGAGCAGAAGGAACAGGCAGACTTCTACTGCCATGGGAAAGAACAGGTCTTCTCTTATTAACAAAGCAGGCTTAGTCTTATTAAAAAGATTAAAGCTTTTTTATTATAAAATTGGGTTGAATACAATTAGCATTAAAAGTTTAGAGGCCTTTTCTTTTTCTATGCAATAAAGATTGGAGTTCAATTTTCATGAAGAAAGGTCAAATCTATCTGCAATGGTGCCTAATCTTTTCCTCCAAAGGCATGTATAAATATATGTGTGTGTGTGTGTGTGTGTATACATAGTTGTGAGAATGTATGCAAAGCAAACCCAACTGTTTTGAATGAAAATGTATAAATATGCATGTGTGAAACTATATATAAATTTATGGAATTTATGCATATTTGCTTATCTAAAAGTTTTTCTTTTTGTGAGGGTTATTCTCCTTTTCTGGCTCACTAGAAGTTTATTGCTCCAAATTTCCCTCTACTTTAACTAGCAAGAGTCATCAGGATAAATGGGAAAAGGCTTTAGCAATTAATCCTCTATTTAATCTTCTGCTGTTTTAGGAGGTGCTAAATGCCAAAGACTTAAGTTCTGGCCCCAGAACTGAAGCCAAGTCAGCTACTTAGCAAAGTAACTTACATTTAGATAAGTGAACCTTTAATTATTATTCTCCAACCCTAAACTTCTCTGAAGACAAAAGTCTTTACCTCCACTAATGCTCTTCCCCCCTCCCTTGTTCAAGGAGAACCAAAAAGAAAGAAACCCCAACCCAGTCTGGGCTGTTTCCCAGCAAACTATATATCCAAATACCCTACAATTACATACTGTGTCTGTAAGACATGAAGAAATTAAGTTGTGACTACACTGAAAACTATCATGCTGGCTTGCTTTGACATTAGGAAGGGGTCAAGGGGAGTATGATAGCTGCTGGAGAACTGTCTTCAACATTTATATGTGATTGAGCCTACATGCTAAACTGCAAATATAATAGGCAGGTTATGCTTGCTTGTGCAATAGTTGGCCTGTTGTCATGGATAATACCAACACTCTTCCAATAGAATTCAAGGCCCATCCACCAAAAGGGAGTTTAAACCTGTTATTCTAAGACAGAAGTCCTGTGGCTATAAAAGATACTCCTATGGTTATTCTAGGTTGATATGATATGCCTGTGAAAGTGCTTACACCTATACTTCAGTGTTAGTGATTTTCAGCCTCAATTCATAACCATTGTGGAAGACACTGAAATCAAGTGTTTGTTACTGGGTCATGGTAGCCTATTTCATAACCATTCATGGACATCTAAAATTATTCCCTCCATGGCTAAGGGAAAATTGAAGAGGAGGAATAAGGGTTATTACATATAAGGCAAGGAGTGGAATATTGTATAACACTTTACTTTTAGATTAAAATTTCCCACTTGAACAAAAACATAAAAAAAAAACCCAAAAATATTAGATGCAGTAAAGATTTGCAAAGAAGAATCTGAAAGTATGCCAGCTGCCTGGGATAAAAGAAACACACAAAGCTGCCTAGAAGATCTTTACATCAGAGGGTTTTGGAATGGACACTTTGTCTGGAACATTTTCAACATCCTGAAGTTTGTGCAGGGTACTATTCCCAGCTTTGTGATGTTTCACCATGATAGGCTGGGCTTTAGTGAGTTATTTCTGTCCCTGTAAGCAACCTCTCAACCATATTCTTTTAAGTGACCATGAAATATTGATTGTCCTACCAAATTTCACTTAGATGATACCTATACCTATATTTGAGGGTTTTTTTTTTTTTTTTTTTTTTGTGTGTGTGTGTGTGTGTGTGTGTGTGTGTGTGTTTCCTATCTCTGGATTATATACATTTATGGTGAATTTACACAAGGAAAGTTTTATAATGCAACAAAACTCAAGAGTATACGGAAGCATTTTGAAAGGCCAAATTCCCATTCCTATTCTTAACTTTATTCAATCTATTTTGCAATGTTGCAGAAATAAACATTTATGTTTCTTATGTCTGATCTAATCATATATTGCCCACTGACTTCTATTAAAGTATTATTTTCTCCTAATGGATATCACACTGTCTGAAACTTCACTGATATTTATTCCTGTTACAACATTCTTTAAGGAAACCAATGAGTTTCTTGAAAGGGAGAGGCTCTTTTAAATCATGAACATAGAAAAGATTTGCCAGCTCTTCGTAAATTGTAGATTATTCATTACTACATCCAAACCATATCTTATACAGGAGAATATCACAATAAGTTTATGGAATATTTAAGGACTAGGAATTTGTTAATGATATAGCAGTTTTAGTACACACTATAATTTTTAACATTATAATTCCTTTTAAAATAAGACTTGAAGTAGTACTGAGTTTTAAAAGTTGTTCTTTAATCAGCATTCCTTTTGCTCTCTTTTAACAATATTCTTAGATTTTATGAACGTTCAAGTAGCTTGATCTCTCCTTTTCCATACCATCATCTAGAAGATCTGAACTTAAAAATTCCTTTTCATACCCTCCCATTTTAGCACAAAATGTCATATAAGTCTCACAATCCTTTAAATTTAATACTGAATTATCACCTTAAAAATGTTGATGTCAGATAAATAGCAAATACAATATTTTAAACTTGTTTCTCTTTGATTATTTCAAACATAATGAATATAATACTATCATATAACCTATTCCTACTTTTTTGCCATATTTTAACTCACCCTTTTCCAAACTTCTTGGCTTTGGGTTTTTTGTTTTTTTGGTTTTTTTTTGTTTGTTTGTTTGTTTGTAACTTACTGTACTGGCTAGTTTTGTGTCAACTTGACACAGCTAGAGTTATCACAGAGAAAGGAGCTTCAGTTGAGGAGATGCCTCCATGAGATCCAACTCTAAGGCATTTTTCTCAATTAGTGATCAAGGAGGAAAGGTCCCTTGTGGGTGGGACCATCTCTGGGCTGGTAGTCTTGGGTTCTATAAGAGAGAAGGCTGAGCAAGCCAGGGGAAGCCAGCCAGTAAAGAACATCCCTCCATGGCCTCTGCATCAGCTCCTGTTTTCTTACCTGCTTGAGTTCCAGTCCTGACTTCCTTGGTGATGAACAGCAGCAGTATGGAAGTGTAAGCTGAATAAACCTTTCCTCCCCAACTTGCTTCTTGGTCATGATATTTGTGTAGGAATAGAAACCCTGACTAAGACAAATTGGTACTAGCAGAGTGGGGTATTCCTGTGACAATCTGATCATGTTTGGGGGAGGACTGTGGAAGGACTTTGGAACTTTGGGCTAGAAGATCCATTCTGTGTTAAGAGATTTGTCGGATGTTGTGTAGGAGCTTGGACGATAATGTTGAGAACAGTGCAGAAGATGGAGGCCTGGCTTGTGAAATTTCAGAGGGAAAATTAAAGACTCTTTTCAGGGCCATTGTTATTTTTGAGTTTGATTATTCTGTCGTTCTGGTTAGCTGGGGCTGAAGAATCAGCTTGATTAACAAGATACCAGAACTACTAAAGCAAAACCTTTGCATTACTGGGACTATTGATGCTGGTTAGCTGGAGCTAAGAAATTAGTGGTGATTAAGAAGAGACCAGCATCTTTGAGGTTACGTCTTCTGGGAAGTGTTTTTTGAAAGCACAAGGAGACTGTGTTCCAGAGATAGCCATGGTTGTACCTTGTGCTGTGGCTGGACTTGGTAATGTGTTAGAGTTACCTAGGTGGTACTGGTTTTGATGGCATGAAGGGGTCATGCGGAGTAGCTGAGGCCATGGAAGCACTGTGAGAGTCCATGGAAGGCCATTGGTGAAGGTGCAGCCTCAATTGCAATTGATGGCCCAGGACTGAAGGGGTCATACAAAGGAGTTGAGGATTGGCACCATGAAGAGAGCCTATGAGAGGCTGTTGGTGAAGCCTAGTTACAGTGAAAGACAGCAGCGTTTGGAGATGCCAGTACCATGAGATGACCACCAAGAACAGCAGCAGCAGCAGTGAAGTTCAGGTAGCTGGAGCCTAGAAGACGAGGTGTGTGCTACAAAGGACATGGCTGGAGAAGTGACCCAAGCCCTTGGAGGAGTCCAGAAGTTCTTGAGTTGGATCCCAGACATTGGATGGTTAGAGATTGATTTTTGCTTTTGATTGTGACTGTGCCCTGACATTTTTCCCTCTTGAAAGAAGTTTTTTATTGGAGTCCACAGTTAAGAGACTTTGAATTTTAAAGTACTTTG
>LR751844.1:91371-130339 GCA_902729485.2 Mus minutoides
GTCAGCTATTAGATGGAACACAGGGTTCCCAAGGAAGAAGGAGCTAGAGAAAGTACCCAAGGAGCTGAAGGGTTCTTCAACCCTCTAGGTGGAAGAATAACCATGAACTAACTAGTACCCCCTGAGCTCATGTCTCTAGCTGCATATATAGAAGAGGATGGCCTAGTTGGCCATCAGTGGGAAGAGAGGCCCCTTGGTCATGCAGACTTTATATGCCCCAATACAGGGGAATGCCAGGGCCAAGAAGTGGGAGCGGATGGGTAGGGGAGCAGGGTCGGGAGGGGGAAGGGCATAGGGAACTTTCTGGATAACACTTGAAATGTAAATGAAGAAAATATCTAATAAAAGTTGAAAAAAAATGCTGCTTTGCATGGATGACCAGAAAAGAAAAGCTGTTTCCTGAAAATAAAGGTTAATTTTCTCAGGGAAAATAGAAGGAAGTTTCGAAGATGGCTTCTTTGGGGCTGAGCACTTGACTTGGATTACACAAGGTTATTTTCCCCTACCCATGCACAGTGACCATATATTGTCACTAGTGGACACCCATTGTTCATCATGTGTCAGAAAACTCTTAATAATTTTACTTGCCCAGAGAACCAATGACTGACCACTATAACCTAAGTGTCCATTATTTTAATTAAAATCTGATAGGTGTTATTGAAAAGATACAAGGAATTTTCAACTGAGGAATATTGAATGGCTGAGACGCACCCCCCCCATAAAAATCCTTAGTCAGCATCCTTAGTCATCAGGAAAATGCAAATCCAAACAACCCTGAGATTTCCACCTCATACCAGTCAGAATTGCTAAGATCAAAAACTCAGGTGACAGCAGATGCTGGCGAGGATGTGGAGAAAGAGGAACACTCCTCCATTGCTGGTGGGATTGCAAGCTTATACAACTACTCTGGAAATCAGTTTTATGATTCCTCAGAAAATTGGATATAGTATTACCTGAGGACCCAGCCATACCACTCACTCCTGGGCATATTCTCAAAAGATGCCCCAGTATACAATAAGGACACATGTTCCACTATGTTCAATGCAGCCTTATTTATTATAGCCAGAAGCTGGAAAACAACTAGATATCCTTCAACAAAGGAATGGATACAGAAAATGTGGTACATTTATACAATGGAGTACAAACTCAGCTGTTAAAACAATGACTTCATGAAATTCGCAGGCAAATGAACTAGAAAAGATCATCCTGAGTGAGGTAACCCAATTACAAAAGAACACACATGGTATGCACTCCCTGGTAAGTGGATATTAGCCCAATAGCTCACAATACCCAAGATACAATTCACAAACCACATAAACTTCAAGAAGTAGGAACACTAAAGTGTGGGTGCTTTGGTCCTTCTTAGAAGGGGGAACAGAATACTCTTGGGAGCAAATATGGAGACAAAGTGTGGAACAGAGACTGAAGGAAAGACCATCCAGAGACGGCCCCACATGGGGATTCATCCCATATACAGTCACCAAAGCCAACACTGTTGTGGATGACAAGAAGTGTATGCTGACAGGAGCCTGATACAGCTGTCTTCTGAGAGGCTCTGCCAGAGCCTGACAAATACAGAGGCAGATGCTCACAGCCAACCATTGAACTGAGTATGAGGTCACCAATGGAAGAGTTAGAGAAAGGACTGAAGGAGCTAAAAGGGTTTGCAACCCCATAGGAAGAAAAATAATATCAACCAACCAGACCCCCCTCCCCCAGATCTCCTAGGGACTAAACCAAGGACACATGGTGGGACCTATGGCTCCCAGCTCCATTTGTATCAGTGGCCTTGTTGGGCACCAATGGAAGGAGAAGCACTTGGTCCTGTGAAGGCTTGATACCCCAGTGTAGGGGAATACCAAGGGCAGGATTGGTTGGTTGGTTGGTTGGGGAGGGGGGAGGGAATGGGATACAAGGTTTCCAGGTGCAGGGGGTGGGGAACTGCGAAAGGGGATAACTTTTGAAATATAAATAAAGAAAATATTCAATAAAAGAGAGAGAGAGAGAGAGAAAGAGAGAGAGAAAGTTTTAAAATAAAATGTAAAACCTTTAACCAGAAAAAAAAGAAAGGTATATTATACTATAGCTACCTAGCAAAATAACAACAAACTGTTATATTATAGGTCATTTTTACATCCTCAGCCATGAGGTTTTCTAGAGTATTACATTATAAGCCATAAAATATTTTCATGTTAATAATTATTCATAATAAAAAGAGAAACTGTAGTGTCACAACATAATAAAAAGAGAAACTGTAATGTCACAACATCACTTTTTTTCCAGAACTTTCAAGTGAGTGATATTTTAGATTATTATTACATTAGGAGATTTTAAAGAACATAAGCACACAATGTTATGATTCTGTTTGTAGATTCAGGAATATTCTTTATTGAGTTATCTTTCTTTGCTTTAATTTTAATTTTCATATTTTATTCCTGGAAATAAATGTTCAGGTGAATTATTCATTTTTTTCACTAATGTATTATTCAGTTTACATCCTTATCATAGACACCTCTTATAACTTACCTCACATTGCTCCTCCTCATTTTCTCCCTCACAGAGTGAGTTCCAGGACAGCCAGAGCTACACAGAGAAACCCTGTCTCAAACAAAAACCAAAACCAAAAAAAAAAAAAAAAAAAGGAATTTCTTGAGGACAAAGATCATAATAGTCAAAATACAATGTATGACACTCAAAAGGTTTTGGATATAGATTTATACTGAAGGGATATTTGGCTGCTTTGGTTCCAGATCAGTTGACATCATGGCTTGTGAAACATTTAAACACATATAGGAAAATTCAGGATCCCAATCCCAATGATGCACAAACCAATCACTTAATCTTTCTCTTCAAGGCAGTATGTCAAACACTGTCAAGCTTAAGACCAACAATGTACTGTACAAGTGCATTTGGGTATCCTTCATATTTAATCTACAACAATGTTTAAGAAGTAGAAAGAGTAAATAAATACAGTGATCTTTTTTTTTTCTACCAGAAAGACTCCAAGTTAGAGACAATAACAGAAACTACATGGGAAATACACTTGCTTAGCAACAGAGAGATTCAGAAAAGGTCTGTCACCATAGACATAAGAATGCGTGGTGGCACACGCCTTTAATCCCAGCACTTGGGAGGCAGAGGCAGGCAGATTTCTGAGTTCCAGTCCAGCCTGGTCTACAAAGTGAGTTCCAGGACAGCCAGGGCTATACAGAGAAACCCTGTCTCGAAAAGATCAAAAAAAAAAAAAAAAAAAAAAAAAAAAAAAAAAAAAAAAAAAAAAAAAAAAAAACAAGAATATTTCAAGTTTAGGTTTGTAAATGACAAATTTCAATAATATTTGCACTTTTACACACTAAAATTCTTGGACCTCCATTTAAACCCAGATACACTACATCTAATACAAAAGAAAGTGGGAAAGAGCCTCGAACACATATGCACAGGGGAGAATTTTCTGAACAGAAAACCAATGGCTCAGACTCTAAGATCAACTATAGACAAAGGGGATCTTATAAAATTGAAAATCTTCTGTTAGGCAAAGCACACTGTCAACAGGACAAAATGGTAACTAGGGATGGGGAAAAGATCTTTATAAACCCTACATATGATAGAGGGCTAATATCAAGTATATACAAAGAACTCAAGAAATTATAACCCAAGCAACCAAAATATCTATTTAAAAATGGGGTATAGAGCTAAACAATATATTTTCAACTAAGGAATCTTGAATGGCAAAGAAGAACCAAAAAAAAATGTTCAACATCCTTAGTCATCAGAGGAATGCAAATCAAAATGATCCTGAGATTCCACCACACACAAGTCACCATGTAGTTTGATTTATAATACAGTATTTTACTTCTAAAAAATCTCTTGCTTTATCAACTCTGATAGTGTATTATTAATAATGATAGAAATATTGAAACAATGATGAAGAATAATATTCAATAGCTATACACCCATCTTTATTTTGTAGACACAATATAAGAAGAGAAAAATAAACTCTTTTGGAAACATGTGTGCTATTTAATATATAAGGCTTTATAGAAATGTAGATACAACAATCCAACTTGTAATGAATATGCATGTGTATGAAGAAAATAAAAATGATAATTACAACCTAATAATGTTTTGCAACTCAGTATATATTCATGAATCAATATCTACTTTAGTAATTTACTTTTCATTTTGAAAAATGGAAATACAGAATCTAGATAGGAAATAAACCTTTTGCTATTTCCTTTATTACTCATAACTGAGGAGAAATTAAAACAATTCTCTAGATTTTTCTCATTCTATAACACATAAATATGAAAGCATGTATATTGAAAGTTTCAGGATATTCAATTTTCAGGATTTTGGACATAAAATGAATAATACTGAATTACAAGCACCTTCTCTTTGACATCTAAGCCAAGATTTGCCTACAATGAGTCTAGCTTATGGGAGCAATAACACATTCATTTCTGAAGAATTTCTTGTTCAAACTACTCAACCTCCCCTTAATTCTTTCTCATCTATACAGTTCATTGGACCTACTGGTTCATCTTCTCCATGCTATATTTTACCACAAGTAGGTATTTTTTATTAATAAATAATCACTTACCTTATATCAACCTATAGTTCCACTGCAATTTCCCATTTCACCTGAGATTTCTGTTATTTCCCCTACTTTTGAAATTATGACATATATTATTTTACCTAAATCTCTGGATCTTTTAAATAAATGAAACTGAAAGTAAGGCCAGATATATTAATGTTTGATGTTCAAGCATTGGGCACTCAGGCCAATGGTAGAACCACTAGCAAATGAATAAAGACCACTTTCTGGTAGGCTTTATGAAATAAACCAAAACCAGTATGTTTAATACTTTTCTCAACACATCACATGAAACCCTAAGGTGGAAATTTTCATATTAGAGGAATGTCTGTCAGAGTAAGGTCAATAGTGTGATACATTTATTCAACATCTACCTGGATGGTGATTCAAAAATGACAGAAATCATGTTACACCCAAACCCCACCATAATTAGGAAAATGACCAGCTATAAACATAAAATAAATTTTAGTTATGTCCTAGTTCTGGAAAGCCAGAGGCACATAGGATCTTATCTATCACTCAGAATCACTAGAATACTTTATGTGCATTTATGTATAAATGAAAGGTGCACTTACTGCTTGTCTAGATTCCCACTGTAGTAATCTTCACACAACCATGCCTTGTATATATGGAAAAGAAACAATCAGTCTCTTTATCACTTAGATAATTTTCTTTGTCTTTTATTCTCCAAAAGCACTTTGGGTCACTCAAATGGCAAAAAAGTAAGGGAAGATTCAGAACCAAGAAGACAACAATCAAAGAGAAATCTTTGTCATATCATCAAGATAGGTGCCTGAGCAAAATGCAGCATGAGGCGTCAGGCAGGCAGAATGTCACATAGTAAATTTCCATGAACACATCCAGGTGTCACTTTTTATTTCTGTAGTTACTATTACAGAACATGTGTACTTCTCACAGCATTTACTTTTCAGTTCTTCACTGTTTGCCTCTGGAGGATTCTGAAGCACCTTCTGGCCTGGTGCTCTGCTTCTGAGATCCTGTGTCCAGGTGAAAAGTAGGGGCAATAATTTTGGTCATGATTATCCTTCTCTGTATTCCTTATGATTACATTCATGTAAGCAGACATGAGGTTTCAGACATTATTCCATTTGGGAATAATTTCTCATAAGCCTAGATAGTTGACTTTTATTCCATAGGTTAGTGCAATGAGTTTTTCAAGGAATTAAATCAATGAATTCAAATGAACCCAATTGACCTCAGTAATAAAAAGATTAATAAAAATAAGCAATATTGTTGTGTCTTCAACATTTGTAGACATTAATTCTGTATGTTTGCTTTCTGTCTGCTTCTTGTTTCTTGCCCTTGTAAATATACATTGGATTATATTAGGTCAGAGTCATGGAAGAGTATGTAATTTGAAATTAATTCTATCCATAAGCTGTTAACAAAAGTTGATTACATGGAAAATCCAAAGCAAGCAAGTTTTTTTTTTCCATGGTTCATTAAAGCATACATCAAATGACAAGCTGAGTGCACAGAGTATACTATGAATTGTCTCAAGGTGTATTAAACTTAGCTGTAATGTTGAATAAGAAATCCTGACTATTAATATGCTAGAATGATTTCCATGAGATGTGTAATTACAGTGCACATATGTCATGGATTATTTAAATTTTGACTTACAATTTAAACAGTTCTAAACTGAGTTCTTTGTTTCTCATCATCAGTGGTGATTTTCTTTCTGGAAAGATTTCTGATTGATACGCATATATATTGCACAGAATTAATTATCTCTGCCAAGGAAAATCCTCAAAGTTCATCATACAAGACAGAAAATAGCCTCATTGTAGCTGGCTGGGATCTTGGACATGCCAGGATCTCAGAATCCCAGAGGCAGATTTACACCCAAGAGTTCTGTGACACACAGGATCTCAGGATCACAGGATCACAGAATCACAGGATCACAGAGACAGCTGGACTCCCAAGAATTCTGACACAATTAGAATCACAGGAGGGACAGGTTCCAGTCAGAGACATCAAGGGAAGTAAGTTCTAGACGTAATCAGATGGTGAGAGGGAAGCACAATACCATAAGCAACAGAAACCAATGCTATTTAACAACATCAGAACCTAGTTCCCCCACCAAACCAAGCCCTGGATACTCAAACACACTTAAAAAGACCTAAAATCCCATCTCACGAATATAATAGAGGACTTTAAGAATGACCTCAGTAACTTCCTTAAAGAAATATAGGAGAACACAGGTAAAGAAGAAGAATTATCTTAATTGTGATATTGAAAAAGAAATTCTGTCTATTCCTATGCTAGAAACTAAAGATATTGTTACATAGTAATGTTACGTGTCTACAGAACTTAATAAAAGTCAAACTGAATATTAAATTTGAGTCAAAATTTGTAAGTAAAAATGAGTAACAGACACCACTAAAGGAAATACCTTCCAAAAGACTTCCTATATTTATCTATAATGTGATCTGTTTAATAGAGATAGTTCCTTTTAGGAGTCCAAAGGTCATACAAGAAAGAAAACAACCTAATTGTCGGTTGCTGGGCATATAACTCAGTGATCATGGTTATTATTAATATCATTTGAAAGAACGTATTTTCAAATATATGTTTGTTGTCATTCAGTTGCTTTAGGCTTTTTAGTAGCTTTTGAATTATATTGCATGGGCAGGTATGTCATATGTCAAAAATGTTTATATTCCACATTTTACTTTGATAGTGATTAGTTTTACAATTAATTTTTATCATAATCACACCATTCTCTTGTCCTTTTATTCCTATATTCACTATCCATCTAACTGTGCATCCTTTATTTTTTTAAGCTCTTAAAGACTACTTTTTGCTGCCAAAATCATTTTGGAACAATTGATTTTCCAAAGAAGTATGGTCAACTTATCATGGTATGGACTTTCCTTGCAACTAGAGAAAGGACCCAAGGAACTGAAGGGGTTTGTAGCCCCATGGGAAGAACAACAATATGAACTAGAGCTCACAGGGACTACACCACTAACCAAAGAGTACACATGGAGGGACTCATGGCTTCAGCTGTATATGTAGCAGAGGATGGCCTTGTCTATCATCAATGGGAGGGGAAACCCTTGTTGCTGAGAAGGCTCTATGCCCCAGTGTAGGGGAATGCCAGGATCAGGAATTGGGAGTGGGTGGGTTGGTGAGAAGGGGAAGGGGGAAGAGGATAGAGGGTTTTCAGAAGGAAAACCGGGAAAGGGGACAATATTTGAAATGTAAAAAGAGAGAGAGAGAAGAAAATACAAAAAGAAAAAATATTTTTCTTTCTTTCTTGTCAGGAGCTAAAATTTCTGTTTACTAGTGCCTATGGAGGCATTGTGTTTCCATCACCTATCTTCATATTTGGAAGTAACCTCTCTTGGGCTTGCAAGGTGTTGTATTTGCTATCTCAGTCCCTGGGAGTTGATACCTGCTCTGCTGTTAAGAATATTATGTTTCCTTCTAGTCATCTACCACTTCCAGCACTTATATTTAGTCTGTTTAAATTACCACAATAAATCCTTGTGCCCTGAGGAACATGTATTAAATATTATCCCCTCAGTCTCAAATACTTTATAGGTTCCAATTCTCTCCCCTTCAGCCCATGCATTTCTGTGTTAATAATCATATAAAAAATCAAATGACACATACTAAATCTTTCCAGATATGTATTAATAGCTGTTCTGCTTGGTGCATATAGTTTAAGAAATTTGAGCATTTTTACATTTATATTGACCTGGAAGCAGAACAGCTGTTGGGTTTTCTTCTAATGTCTAGGTCTTTTCTAGTCTGAGCCTTACTTGAATGAAGAATGAAGCTCAAATATATGTTATTCATATGCATGACCAATAAGGCTCTATATTACCTGTATTTGTCTTTATTTTGTACAAAAACATTGTAACTGTATCCATTCTCTGTGTTCATATATATTAGCAAGTGTGTACTGAAATCAGTCATTCCTATGTGATGTTTGCTTCAATTATACTCAATTCAATGAACCTGCATTCACATGTGAAGTCCTCAATCAAGAAAGAAAAGCATCTCAGTGACTGAATCATTTTCTGAGGCCCTAAAACTCTCCATTTCTTTAATAAGTGGGCTTTAATAGCAGACGTTATATCCATACAAATAGTGAGGGTAGAATTCTGTGTAGGTAGATATGCTTAGATATTTTAAATTGAAAACAAGGTTTTAAGCATGCTGCGCTCAGAGAATGGGTACAATTGTCAATATGATAGGTCTAAAATAAACTTAATAAACTCTAGCTGTCACCTCTTTAAACATATTAAAGCACTTATTTTAGAGAGTTCTGCATAGTATTACATAGGCTTGTGCCAACTCTAGTATAATTGCTCACATGCCTTATATAGTTTAAAATCCCAAGAAAAATCTTCCAGTTTAAAATTATTTTTTGGGACTGGGGAATTGTCTTAGCCTATAAAGTGCTTGCCACACAAGCACAAGAACCCATATTTGCAATTATAGACACTATATAATTTATGTAGAAATAGAATTTCCTTTTTCAGTGATAGCTAAAATTACACATACTCAAATCAGTCATAGAAAATAAAATACTTGTGAACTCTCTCTCTCATACCCAAACTGGTCTTCTAAATCTTACTCAAACTTCTGAAAAGGGCTCTGTGAACATCATGAAATATTCTGCAGATATTATGTAAGGACATGCAGATATTCTGTAAGGACAAACATTGTAGATGACTACGCTGAATTTGGATTCTTATATCTATGAACTAAAAGTAGTATGGTAGCTGCATACAGGACCTATTCCAGAAGAAGCCATACAAACTACAGCTTGTAGGTTGACTAAGACACAAAGCCACACATGGCTTTAATTATTACAGTCTTCTTGTAATAACTACTGGATAAAGAGTCAGTTTTGTTATCTATAATTTTGCCTCATTTTTACTAGAATAAATTATATAGAGTAACATCAAAACAACTTAACTATTTAAAAGAAATGATGATACAAAGGCCTGTAAGCATGTAAAGAGAAATTGGAGGAATGGGAGAATATTTTGAATATAAAAAATAATGTTATAATTTCCAAGATTTAATATACATGTTATAATAATTCTTAATTTTGAGATTAAAAATGAATCTTATCCTTTTCCCATTACCTTTCTTTCTGACAATGACTTCCCAAATATCACTATTGTTTCCTATTAATGGCATTATTATTAAAAATATTTTAAATGTTTATATGCATACATTCCTAAATATACAAATGTAACTTGTTCAATCTGTATAAGGTAGTTACTTGTGTATATGGTTGTAGAGCTGTTCATTTGGTATTGGATAAAACAATTAATTACCTCCCTTCTATAGTACTATTTCTCTTACTCTCATCATTCTCAGAAGGCTGTAGATATTTAAGCATCATTAAGGCCTCATTGGCCCTATTTTTCAGCCCATTTTTTAAGCATACCTGTTGGTAAGAAATCATGGTTACAGGTTCTGACAATATCAAGACATATAATCTCAAAGCCAACAGTAGCATCCTGTGATTAATCCACTCTTTCTCCTCTCTCTTCTACAAAGATATTGTGTATACAAGAGTACATTTAATTTTTTTTTCTTTTGGTTTAGAAACAGTCTCAACTCTGTAACTCAGTCAGTCAACCTAAAATAATGAACAAACTTCAACTTCTTTGAAAGACAAATTGTCTGCAGTATAGTGAAATGTCATTGAAGAACTCACTGAATATTGGCCTCAGGTCTCTACCATTATATGTAGATATGTACACAGGCACAAATACATGAAATATGCATGCAAACTCAAGTCTATTTTATTACATATTAGAATGACTTCCAGCTTGCATGTTCAGTCCATTTCCTTTTAAAACTTTTTTTCCAGACTTTAACTCTGTCTATCTTATTACTGTGTGTTTCTGGAGTCATGGGTACCCCAATGTGTACTTTTTTGTTGGTGGTTTAATCCCTGGGAGCCTTGGGGTGTCTGCTTGGTTAGTATTGGGAAGGACACTACATATTCATCAAAGATAAAATTTGCCAAAAGGAACTCTCAATTCTGAACAGCTATGCCCCAAATACAAGGATACCCACATTTGTAAAAGAAACATAGTGGAAGGTCAAAGTACACATTGAACTTCACACAATAATAGTAGGAGAATTTAAACCCCACTCTTACCAATGGACAGATCATGGAAACAGAGACACAGTGAAACTAACAGAAGTTAGCAACCAAATGGATTTAACAGATATCTACAGAACATTTCACCCTAAAACAAAAGAATGACCCTTCTTCTCAGCACCTAATGATCCTTTCTCAAAAAATCAATCATATAATTGATCACACAACAGACCTTAACAGATACAAGAACATTGACTTAATACCAAGTATTCTATCAGACCACTAGGGACAAAGGCTGGACTTCAATAGCAACAAAACAACAACAACAACAAAAAACAACACATACAAGTGGAAGCTCAACAACTATCTACTCAAAAATAACCTGGTCAGGGGAGCAATAAAGAAGGAAATTAAAGACTTTTTAGAATTCAATGAAAATGAGGGCGCAACATATCCAAACTTAGGGGACACAATGAAAGCAGCNAAAAAAAAAAAAAAAAAAAAAAAAAAAAAAAAAAAAAAAAAAAAAAAAAAAAAAAAAAAAAAAAAAAAAAAAAAAAAAAAAAAAAAAAAAAAATATATATATATATATATATATATATATATATATATATATATATATAAAGAATAAACAAAAGTAATATATTGTTCTTTGAGAAAACCACCAAGATAGACATACCATTAACCAGACCAACCAGAGGACACAGAAACTGTATCCAAATTAACAAAATCAAAAATGAAATGGAGGCATAACAACAGAAACTGAAGATTTCAAAAAAAAATTATCTGATCCTAATTGAGAAGCCTATACTCTTCAAAACTGGAAAAATCTACATGAAATAGATGATTTTCTAGACAGATATCATGTACCATAGTTAAATCAGGATCAGATAAACTACCTAATCATTCACATAACCCTAAATAAATAGAAAAAGTCATTAAAAGTCTCGTAGCCAAAAAACTCCCAGGACCAGAAGGTTAGTGCAGAATTCTATCAAACCTTCAACTAAGACCTAATAGCAATACTTCTCTTTCTTTGTTCTGTACATTATATGTTTTAATTATTATATGGCGGGAATATTTTCTTTTCTGGTCCAGGCTAATGTGTGTTTCATAGGCTTCTTGCATGTTTATAAGCATTTCTTTCTTTAGGTTGGGAAATTCTTCTTCCAGGATTATCCTGAAATTATTTTCTGGACCTTCTAGTTGGGACATTCACATTCTTCTATTCCTACTATTTATAGGTTAGTTCTTTTTGTGGTATCCCAGATTTCCTGGATCTTTTGTGTTAAGAATTTTTTAGATCTACTATTTTTTAAACTGATGTGTCAATTTCTTCTACTGTATTTTCTATGCTCGAGATTCTCTCTTTTATCTCCTGTATTATGTTAGTAATGCTTACATCTGTTTTTCCTCTTGTTTTTTTCTAGATTTTTCAACTCAAGCATTCCCTCAGTTTGTATTATCTTTAATTTTTCTATTTCCATTTTCAGGTTTTGTACAGTTCTGTTCATTTTCTTCATCTGTTTAATTGTGATTTCCTGTATATCGTTAAGGTATATACTCATTTACTTTTTAAAAGCTTCTATCATCTTTATAGGGTTGGATTTAAGGTCTTTTTCTTGTGCTGTTGTGTTAGGATATCCAGGGCTTGGTGTAGAAGGATAGCTGTGCTCTAAAGGTATCAGATTGCCATTGCTTTAGTTGATTATACTTTTTTTTTTTCATGGATTTTAGCCATCTTGATGGCTTTAGTCCTTGAATGTTCCTGTTTTAAGAGGTATTGAAATGGAAGTTAGTATCAATTGTTTTGGTTTAGCAGGCCTGTGATGGGTATCCTTGGGCTGTATGGTCCCTGAGTAGCAGGTTTAAATGGTTCAGCATCCACAGATATGGTTCAGAATCTCCAGGTCTGATGAAATTTGGTAGAGATGTGGCAGGAAAATGGAGATCTTTCTATGTAAAGATGCTAGTCATAGCTGCTTGGCATTCCCCAGAGGACTCAGCAAACAGGCAAGATCAGTTGGAGCAGGGAATTAACCTGTATAGTTCAATATCCATGGAAAGAGGTAGTAGAGAAATGGGGGGGAGATTGGTACTTCAGAAGGTATAGCAGACTTCTCAGGGACAAACACTCTCATTCTTAAGGTATATAATTTGATATATGAGATTTAAAGACTATCATTGGGAGGAGAGGCCCCTTGGTCATACAGAATTTATATGCCCCAGTACAGGGGAAACGCCAGGGCCATTATGTGGGAGGGGGTGGGTAGGGGAGCAGGGTGAGGATGGGGGAGGGTATGGGGAAATTTCTGGATAACACTTGAAATGTAAATGAAGAAAATATCTAATAAAGAGGAAATAATTAAAAAAAAACATAAAGAAAAAAATTTTGTTACTTTCTTGTGTGTTTAACATCATATACCCCAGTCACACTCATTTCCCCATTCCCTCATTTCTGTCCTTTACAAATGCAATCTCCCTCCAAACAAATAAACAAAGAACTTCAACAACAGTAACACCAATAAAATCACAAGGATTACCTCATCATTAAAGCTGTAATAGAGTGTCTGAAAGGATATCCTTCTCTCCACACATTTTCTATTATAAATGTTTACTAAAATAATTTATCAGTCTGGACGTAGATTTCTGAATTTTGTGACACCATCAAAAATGTATGATCACCAAGGCTCCTTCATGTTATTGAGATCCTGGGGTCCCTGGATCAGCAACACTCTGGCAGATCCGGGTTCTTCGGGGGTCTTAGTGATGGTGTCATTCTAGATTCTGAGTAGTTGTATGATATTTGCAGAGACTATCAGCATAGTCTCTAATAGAACATGGGGCTTCTGCTGGATTAGCGGGACATGATGGGGACTTAAGGACAGAAGGTATTGCTTGAGAAAAGTAGGTAAGCTGTGAAGAAATATCAGATTCTATGGATAGGGTCTTGCTTGGAGTTTAGGGATCGAGTGTGTCCTCTGGTAAGGTAGAATATTTCAACCAGAAGCCAGAGCCATGTGTGTTTGAAGCTGAGGGATAAAGGTGCTGTTGGGAGAAACTTGGCAGATTTTGACAGAACGTTGGTTAGTTCTAGACAAGTCTTATCTGGGTTCCTAATATAGTCATTGCCTCTGGGAAAGCAGAGGACATTTACTAGATTTTGGGCCAGGATATGAAGATAAGGGAAATGTGCACTGTTGAGAGAAGCTGGATGGGCTCTAAGCCTAATATTCTTTAATATTTTGTAGTAGTGTCAGAAAATGCTGTTAGTATCACACTTAATTTAAAATGTTTCCATTGTTTTTTGTGTAGCTCAACTTCTAACTTTTAGTATTTATAATGAACTAATTTCATGTTTTGTATGAATGTGCTCATGTACCCTATTTTAGAATCTAACAGCACAAGAATCAGTTCAGAGAAGTTTCCACGTTGGGAAAAATGTGCTTAGTTATTAATATCATATCCATGAATGAAATTTAAAGTGAGACTTGACATGTCTGACTAGGTATAGATAATAAAAAAAAAAATTCTCAGAAAATAGAATCCATAAGAAATTTTGGAATGACTGTGAGTATTGATTTTTCATTTATCAAATATATCTTTCCAGGTAAAATAGCTTATAGAAAGAGAAGACAGCAATCCTATCATTATATTGGTTAAATTCATGAAACTATAGTCCCTGTGAAATTGTATATGGAGAAAATGATACACAAAGCTAAAAGATCAGTCACTGATGAGTAATATCTAAGGTGGAGTGAATCAGAATTTGAACATAAAATCTTCATAGAGAAGGAAGCTTCACCTAACCATGTCTTCTAATGGTCTGTGTCACTCTGCATGTTATGGAGCATCTTGGTCTACCTGGAAGTTAAGATGAGAATATCTGTTTCTCTTTCTTTTATGAAAAATCAACACTTCTTGATGAACCACAGTGTATCAGTGTATCAAACTCTCTTGATAAGGGTACTGGAATTTTCTCTTAATTAATTACAGATCAAAAGGTCATGACAAGGCAAATAATTTGTATGTAGATACTTAAGCTTTTTATGCCAATGTAAATTCACACAAACATATATGTGTGTGTGTGTATATGCATATATATACATACATATACATATATATATATATACATGTATATACATATATATACACAATAAGAAAATTCTTATATAATCATATAATACATACTATATTATTGTATATATAATTTATACATATATAATTACATATATTTTAAGAATTTGGGTAACACAAGAATAACTTTTACACAGTACACAAAACATTCTGACTACATTTCTCAAAGTAGATTTAAATGCCAGGAGGCTTGCATTGATGTACTGCAGACTTTACAAACCAAAGATGCCAAGTCATATTATTAGCCCCAGGAAAAAGTGCAATAACTCTTGTCACAGCCATATCCACTAGAAATGGTGAGAGTCATGAAGTCAGCACAGTTGCTTAACACAATTCCTGCATGTCTGAGCAGATTGCGATAATCATTTTCTTTCTCTTTTTTGTCTTTTTGTCTTTTTCTCTTGTACTTTTGGGGACTTTCTGCATTACAATTCCTCTCCTGTCTTTTACTGAGGGGCATATTATATCTCTAAATACTTTTAGTAAAATCTTAAAATGACCTTTATCTTGCCATTCTTTGGAAATCTTCCTTATATCTTAGAGATCATTATGCAAAGATAAGCGCATAGGTAGATGAGGTCACTACTACTAGAATCTTAGTGAAGTATCTGTCTATGAGGAAACTCTAAGATCAACATCAGTGTATGGTAAAAAGACACAAGGGAAAACCTCTGACTGGCCAGGAGAATAGGTTACAGATTTATGGTTTCTTTTTACTATAGTTCAGAGCTATAAGAAAATGTAGGTTAAAGATATGGTGTTATAGAGGACCTGGAGGAAGAAAACTCATTAAATAAGATCGATTAAGTAAAATACACTATTCCTCCTTTTTAGCCTAGATGATGAAACATATATTAAGTTAGGTACTACTGTTTGCCACTCATAAAAAGATCTATTTATATATTTTTTTCTCTGTAGTGCTTTAAAACTGCAAATATTGCCAGCATAGAAGTAGTCTGCCAAGTATTGAATGTGTTTGCTTCAGAGAAAACATTGCTTAGACTATTTAATTGGAGGTATAGAGATAATAATGAGAATGTAATCTGCTATGTTTGTATTTTCTCATTGTAACTCAATTTGTAACCCTGGCCATATAATGAAAAATAGAACGCATAACCATACCACTTGGGCAATAATTAGTCTCTCTTTCTTCTGAGACTATTCTATAATAAAGAGGTTGTTTGCTAGTTAGTCAGGGTGAGAGAAGTTGCTTCATTGTTAGTGATTCAGAGTTGCTAAATTCACTTCGCCATTACCTGACTCATTCTCTCTTCTCTTTGAATCCTTTTCTCCTATGAAGCCATGCTGGCAGAAACAAACCTAAGAGCCTCTGCTAAAAAAGGTCCCCAGAAGAAGACTTCCTATATACATCATGGATGAAGAAATTAAAATATTCCACAATAAATTAAATTTTCATGAATATCTATCTAGAAATTTAGCCCCACATAAGATGCCAGAGAAAAAGACATAATAAGGGTGTTAACTACATACATCAAATTACATCAAATAAATTACCTCAAAAAGGCAAAACCAAAAGCAAACACACACACATACACACATACACACACACACATACACACACACACACACACACACACACAAACACGCACATGCACACAAACACACACACACACACACACACACACACACACACACACAGCTCTAACGTCATGAAAAATAATAAGAAAATTAATTAACACTCAGTGGGCAGTGGGCACAGATAACTTTCAATAACAATTCTCCTATCAACGGCACAGATTAATGGCTTGGAAGTGAAATCAGGATCCATCCTCTGCTGCATGCAATAAACATACTTCAATATCAAGAAGGGATATACGTGGGTGTCAAGGTTTCAAAAAATATTCCATGCCATTGATCCTATTGTTCTCTAACAAAATATATTTACAACAAAAATTAGCCAAAACTTGTGAACAAGGACACTATATATTTATTGGAAGAAAAATTCACCAAGATGATAAAGGAGAAATTTCAGTTTTTAAAGTATGTTCATTAAATATGGTTATACTCACTTTTGTAGTAGAAACACTTCTCCAAAATAAATATGGTACTGAATCTTAAACAATGATAATGTGACACTTCTATACCCCACTCTACTGATGGATAGCCCATGCAGACAAATTAAATTGAGAAATGCTGGAGCTAATTGACATTAAAACCCAAATATTCCTAATAGGTGTTTATTGAACTTTATATTCAAACACAAAGATATAATCATCTCTTTAGATGCTGAAAGAATATCTGACAATACACAATACTCCTTTATATTAAAAGTATTTGAGAGATCAGGAATTCAAAGTCCATACCTAAACATAGATGAAATGCCCTACAGTGGATAGAGGAGACTTGTAGAGTCTACCTGCATTAGAAACACATTGCATCAAATGGAGGGATGGTGTTACCATTCCCCAGTCAAAAACTCTAATCCAGAATTGTTCCTGTCTAAAATAACTGTACAAACACAAAGGGAGAAAAGCATGAGGGAAAGGTAATCTAGTAACAGGCCCAAATTGGGATCCACATCACGGGGAGGATCCAAAACCTGACACTATTACAGTTGCTATTGTGTGTGTACAGACAGAAGCTTAAAATGGCTATCCTCTGAGAATCCCAACTGATATAGTCACAAAGAGGGATGGTTGGGGGCTTTTGGAAGAAGAATGGGGAAATAGAAAATGATGGTATTGTATTTAATCTCAAAAATAAAAGAAAAACCATTAATAATGTAAATAAAGGCAAAGATAACATATAAAAATACCACCAAAACTGTATAAATGTTGAAAATGTCACTTCAGTATGCTAATTCAATTTGTGAATTATCTTAAGGCCATTATCTGCCAGATTTACTAATTAGTATAAGACATAACTACCGAAGATTCACAATGTTGTAGTATTCATTGGGAAGCGTAATGATCAAGTAATGTATCTTATCTCTAATATAAAAAATTAGTTTTTTCATTATTTTATATTTATTGACATGCCAAATGCTGCCCCCTCCCATTCAACCATCCCAGAGATTTCCACTCCATCCCAATTCCATTCAACTCATAGAAGGTGCTCTCCACAACCAAGCTTTCCTTCCTAGGGCATCAATTCTCTACAGCACTTAACACACTCTCTCCCACTGAAGCCAGACAAGGCACTCCTCTCCTGTATATGTTCCTGAGCCCTTGGGACAGCCCACATATACTCTTTGCTTCATGACTTAGACTCTGGGAGATACTTAGGGACCAGGTTAGGTAACACTGTTGGTCTTCCTATGTGGATGCCATGATCTTCAGTTCCTTCAGTCCTTCCACTAACACTTGCATTTGCGGCCTGACCACAGTCCTGTGTTTGTAAGTATCTCCATTAGACTCAGTCCACTGTGATAAAGCCTCTCAGAGGACAGCCAGGCTAAGCTCCTGTCTGAAGGCATAACATGGTATCAGTAATAGTGTGAGCAATTAGTACCTGCTGATGGGAGAGATCCAAAGTTGGGAAGGTCAATGATAGACCTTTCCTTTACTGTCTGTTCCACTTTTGTCCCTGCACATGTTTTTGATGGGAAGATTTCTGGGCCAAAATTTTTGCATGTAGATTGGTGATCAATCATTCTAATGGGAACCCTGTCTAACTACTGGAGGTGGTCTCTTTAGGTTCCATCTCTCCAAATTGGATATTTCAGCTATGGTCACCCCCAAGGAATTCTGGGTGACCCTCATATCCGATGTCTCTGTGACTTTAGAAAGTCTGCCCCTGAACCCCCTGTAGCAGCATGTTTTCATTCATTCACTTGGCCCTTAGGCTTCTCCTCTGTCTACTCCATACTTAATCCTGCCAATCTTTCTCCTCCCACACCCCTCTCCTACTCAGGTTGATACCTATCCCTGCCTCCTGTGATTATATTGTTCCCACTTCTAAGTGGGATTTAAGCAACCTCAATTGAGCCTTCCTTCTTGTATAACATCTTAGGGTACATGTGGTTTATTATGGATATTCTGTATTCCATTGTATAAATGAACCGTATTTTCTGTACCCATTCTATGGTTGAGGGACATCTGTGTTGTGTCCAGCTTTTGTCTATTACAAATAAGGCTCCTATGAGCATAGTGGAACATGTGTCCTCATGATATAATGTAGCATCTTTGGGTATATGGCCAAGAATGGAATAGCTGGATCTTCAGGTAGATTTATTTCCAACTTTCTGAGGAACCTCCAGATTGATTTCTAGTTTGGTTTTACTAGTGTGCCATCCTACCAGGAATGTTTCTCTTTCTCCACATCCTCAGCAACATCAGCTGTCACCTGAGTTTTTGATCTTGGCCATTCTGATTTATGCACAGTGGATCTCATTGTCATTTGCCATTACATTTCCCTGATAAATACAGTTGTTGAACATTTCCTAAAGTGTATAATAGCCAACTTAACAAAAGCAATATACACTTTCAATGCAATCCCCATCAAAATGTCAACTCAACTCTTCACAGAGAAGAGTACTTCTCAAACTCATAGGGAATAAAAACAAACAAACAAAAATCACAATAGCAAACAATTCTCAACAAAAAATACTTCTGGAACAATCACGATCCCTGACCCCAAGATATACTACAGAACAATAGTGAAAAAAACTGCATGGAATTGATTGATACAAAGAGAAACAGGTTAATCAATGAAATAGAATTGAAAACCCAGAAATAAACTCAGACAATTATGGATACTTGATATTTGACTGCCAAGTCAAAACCATACAATGGTAAAAAAGAAAGCATCTTCAATAAATTGTTCTGCTTTAATTGGTGGTCTGCATGTAAAAATGCAAATTTATCCATATTTATCATCCAGTACACCCAGTACAAACTTCAATTCTAAGTGCATCAAGGACCTCCATATAAATCAAGGTATACTAACTGAAATTTAAAAGAAGGTGAGAACAAGCCTCAAACACATTGGCAAAGGTGGAAATTTCCTGAACAGATCATCAGTGGCTCAGGCTCTGAGATTAATAAATGACAAATGTGACTAAAAAATCTTCTCAAAGGCAAAGACCATTCTCAATAAGACAAAACAGCAGCATACAGATTGGAAAAAATAATTGTAACTAGCTCTACATCCAATAGAGGCCTAATGTCTAAAATATTCAAAGAGATCAAGATATTAGCCACCTGAAAACTAAATGACACAATTAAAAATGGGTTGTAGAGGTACACAGAGAAATCTCAACTGAGACATCTCTAATGCCTAAATATCAGTTAAAGAAATGAGTGAAACATTCTATAGATGTCTGTTGGGTCCGTTTGACTCATAATGTTTGTTAGTTTCATTATTTCTTAATTTTTTTCTGGATTACCTGTCAATTGGTGAGTGTGGGATGTTTAAGTCACACACTACTAATGTTTGTTGTTCATTTTACAATTAAATCTTTAGCATGTTTCTTTTACAAATATGGGAGCCATTGCATTTTGGGCATAGATATTCAGAACTGAAAATCATCTAGGTAGATTTCCCTTTGATGAGGATGAAGTGCCATTCTCTCTGTCTCTTTTGATTAATTTTTATTGAAAGTTACTTAATTACCTATTAGAATGGTCGCCCCACCTTACTTTTAGGGGGATAATGGGGAAGAGGAACAGTTTTGGATCAGAGTTTAATGTGAATAAATATATATTGAGAAAATATATATTGTTTCAAGTGATCCTATTGCTTATATACTAAATCCAATTAAGTGTTCATATTATTTGACTTCTAAATTACTTTAACACAAGGATATCAAATTAAATTTAAATGGCATTTGTTCCTATGTTTACCTTCCAATTCACCAGGGATATAAGAGGATCCCAGGACCTAATTACTTCAGAAGAAATGCCAAAGAGTGGGGAGGTGGTACAACCTATACTAGGGAGAATGATCCCCAGTTGAAAGATAGGGATATCTACCCATCTTCATAATTTTTGACCCAAATTTTACCTGTCTAAAGTAAATGCAGAGAAGAAATTGGAAGCAGAGACAGAAGGAAAGTCCTTCCAGAGTTTGACCCAACTTGGTGTACATTCCATGTACAGGCACCAAACCTTGACATTATAATTATGCTATGTTGTGCTTGCATACAGGAGTTTGTCATGGCTGTTTTCTGAGAGGCTCTATGACCAATTTATCGAGACAGATGCAGACACTAGCATCTAACCATTGGTCTGAACTCGGGGATCCCTATGGAAAAATTTGGGGAAGGGCTAAAGAAGTTGAAGGGGATTGCAATCCCACAGGAAGAACAATAGTATTAACTAACCATACCCCTTGGAATTCCCACAAACTAACACTAACCAAAGAACATACATTGGCTGATCTGTGGCCCCCTGCTACACATGTAACAGAGGACTGCCTTATTTACCCACAGTGGAAACTGAGGTGCTTTGTTCTATGGAAGATTGATTCCCCAGAGATGGGGGATGCTATAGGGGTGAGGTGACAGTGAATGAGCTGGAGGGGAACACCCTCTGAAAGGAAAGGTAGAGGGTAGATTGGGGGCTTTTGGAGGGGAAGAGGAGGGGTTATAACATTTGAAATGTAAATAAATAAAAATGATTAATATAAAAGAATATTTTACCCAAACACAAAAAATATATCTTCTCAGAACCCCATGTATCCTTCTTACAAACTGAAAATACAGGCAGTCTCAAAGGAAGCTTCAACAGATAAAAGAAAATTAAAATAATGTCTTGTATCTTAACAGACCACATGAATTAAAGCTGGGTTTCAACAAAAACACAAACACGAGAATTCATACATGCTCATGTAAATTAAATAAGTCTTTATTCAGTATTACTGGTTTTGAGAAAAATAGAGTAGGAATTAATGAATTTCTTTTTAAAATTTTTATTTTATTAGATATTTCCTTTATTTACATTTCAAATGCTATCCTGAAAGTTGCCTGAACCCTCGCTTCGCCCTGCACCCTACTACCTACTCCTACTTTTTGGCCCTGCCATTTCTATGTACTGGGGCATATAAAGTTTGCAAGACCTAGGGGCCTCTCTTCCCAATGATGGCAGACTAGGCCATCTTCTATTACATATGCAGCTAGAGACACCAGCTCTGGGGGTACTGGTTAGTTCATATGGTTGTTCCTCCTGTAGGGTTGTAGACCCCTTCAGCTCCTTGGGTACTTTCTCTGGCTCCTCCACTGGGGGCCCTGTTTTCCATTCTATAGATGACTGTGAGCATTCACTTCTGTATTTGCCAGGCACTGGGCACTGGCATAGCCTCATACGAGACAGCTATATCAGGGTTGCTTCAGCAAAACTTGCTGGCATATGCAATAGTGTTTGGGTTTGGAGGCTGATTATGGCTTGGATCCCAGTGTGAGGTAGGCTCTGGATAGTCCATGCTTTTGTCTTAGCTCCAAACTTTGTCTTTGTAACTCCTTTCATGGGTATTTTGTTCCCTATTCTAAGGAGGAATGAAGTATCCACACGTTGATCTTCCTTCTTGATTTTCTTGTGTTTTGCAAATTATATCTTGTGTATTCTAAGTTTCTGGGCTAGTATCCACTTATCAGTGAGTGCATATTTATTGACTTCTTTTGTGATTGGGTTACCTCACTAAGGATGATATGCTCCAGATACATCTATTTTCCCAAGAATTTCATAAATTCATTGTTCTTAATAGCTGAGTAGTACTCCATTGTGTAAATGTACCACATTTTCTGTATCCATTCCTCTGTTGAGGGACATCTGGGTTCTTTCCAGCTTCTGGCTATTATAAATAAGGCTGCTATGAACATAGTGGAGCATGTATCCTTATTACCAGTTGGAACATCTTCTGGATATTTGCCCAGGAGAGGTATTGCTGGATCTTCCAGTATTACTATGTCCAATTTTCTGAGGAACCACCAGACTGAATTCTAGAGTGGTTGTAAAAGCTTGCAATCCCACCAGCATTAGAGGAGTGTTCATCTTTCAACACATCCTCGCCAGCATCTGCGGTCACCTGAATTTTTGATCTTAGCCATTCTGACTGGAGTGAGGTGGAATCTCAAGGTTGTTTTGATTTGCATTTCCCTGATGATTAAGGATGTTGAACATTTTTTCAGGTGCTTCTTCTCAGCCATTCAGTATTCCTCAGATGAGAATTCAGTTTAGATCAGTACCTCATTTTCTAATGAGATTATTTGAATTTCTGGAGTCCAGCTTCTTGAACTCTTTGTATATATTGGATATTAGTCCCCTATCAGATTTAGGATTGGTAAAAATTCTTTCCCAATCTGTTGGTGGCCTTTTTGTCTTATTGACAGTATCTTTTGCCTTACATAAAATTTGCAATTTTATGAGGCCCCATTTGTCAATTCTTGATCTTGTAACACAAGCCAATGCTGTTCTGTTTAGGAGTTTTTCCCCTGTGCCCATTCCTGCTATTAATATTCTTTTCCTGTTATCATTAAACTATATAACAATCCCTAAGTAGGAACACTCCTCTATGGAGCAGATCTCTGCAGATCCATGAACATGTACTATCTTGTAGTGATGTTTTATAGAGAAGTAGATGACTTAAGTCTTAATGATGATCCTATAAGAATTCCTAAAATTATATCTGTTGATTATTAAGCTCTTTTATTAATGGGGCTGCTATTAGGTCCTTTTAAATAGTCAAAGCTGTAATTAGAACTCTGTCAGTCTCCCAAGTGTCACCAGTTAATCGCTTTAAGATGGTAACCAGACATCTCCTACCAAAAGCACATTCCAAGAGGTTGTAAAACAATTAACAAAAGGTCATTAAAAGGGAACTAATGATTTATTATAGGTGTTAGGACAGAAGATAAAGTATTGACTGGATTTATCTCTACAAAACTTCACTAATAACTTAGTTATCATTTTGAATGTTCAGTGAACCTGTGGCGCTGAGACAGGTGATGGATGTTAAACTAGATAATTACTCTAATGGATATACATGTACACATTCGCTGTTGTAAACTTCTATTTCAATTTATGATATTTTTTGTGTGAACTTGTGATGAACTTTGTAACATGTGATCATGTATTCTGAAAGATGCATAAATACTGAGGACAAAGAGATTAGGGGAAGAAATCAATAGAGGATACTTTTGTTTGCCTTTCTTCACTTAGACAAGTATCTTTTCCGTTTCCCCACTTAGAGAATTTTTCCCTTTACCCACTTAGGATCTTTCTACTTTCCCCTTTTTTTCACAGGAAACTTTTTACAACTTAGTAAAAAATTCTATAATCACTTCTCTAAGTGTCTTCTCTTCCTGCAAGCTGAAACCAGCAGGCTGAAATTTAGAGCACAGCAGTTCCTGCTGAGATAGACAAGGCTATTTAATCCTTTGTGGCTTGAAGAAGAGGTGTTAAGTGCCAGAAACTGCAGTTTCTGGCCTCAAAGGATTACAGAAGGCAGGTAAATTCCAATAGTATAGGAATTTAGGCTTAGATAAGTACACTTTTTATTATACAGCAACCCTAAATATCTCTACAAAGTCCTACCCTCAGCCTAAGCTTTTCCCATGAAGCTGCTTCAAGAAGAACCAACAGTAAAGAAGAACATCTCACACCTGGGCTGGTTCCTGTCATTTATTATTATCATCTCACAAACTGGGATACAACTTCACACAGAAAACTTTTAGTTATGTTTTTTAGATTTCTTTGAATTTCTAGATCAAAATATGGGATTTTCTTAATAAATCTATATGACAAAATACACATGTATATAACCAATTTATATGGCAATATTTTTTCATGGAATCAAAAATAACATACATTTTGTACTGGAAAATAGGTGTCAAATGAAATAATTTTCTTCAGCCTAGTAACAATTTTCACATATTAGGTGTTTCAGTGGTAAAACAAATACCAGTCTTAAAAGTATAAAAGTGCCTGATTACATTATGTAATACAATAGACTGATGTCCATGTCATATATTAGAACTTTATTGTTCAGCTTGTTTTCTACATTTTTTAATAGTAGAAACTGACATAATAATATATCACATTGAAACAATATGGTTATCATATAGATATTTTTTTTTTACTATGTTAGCAGTTAATTTCAATTGATATTCTTATTTTTAGCATGTATTTTCCTAAACTCATGAAAAGAATTTATTTGTGGTCTCAACAAAATAATGTAGCACTTTGGGACAAATATGCAAAAAAGCATCCCTGCACTGGAGGCCAAGATACAGAAGATCTCCACAGCAACCATAGCCTTGCCCTTAGTGCTGTGGTAAACAGGGATGAAGGTTATCCAGACACTGCAGAACACCAGCATGCTGAATGTCAGGAGCTTGGCTTCATTGAATGTGTCAGGCAGATTCCTGGCCAGGAAAGCTACAGTGAAACTTGCAAGAGCAAGAGATCCCATGAATCCCAGGACACAGTAAAAAGCAGTCACTGAACCTTTGTTGCAAACAATGATGATATGTCCATGTACCATGTGTAGATCCACATCCACAAATGGAGCAGAAGTTCCCAGCCAGATTCCACAAATAATCATTTGGGTAAAGGTGCATATGGGAATGATGTAGTTAGGTGCTCCTGAAAGCAGCAGCCACCTCATTCTTCTTCCTGGAACAGTGATCTTAAATGCTAGGACTACAGTAATTGTCTTGGCTAAGACACTAGAGGCAGACACAGTGAACACAATGGCAAATGTAGTCTGTTGCAGGATGCAGCTTAGCATACTGGGATAACCAATGTAGAGCAAGGAGCAGATAAAACAAAATATGAGGGAGATGAGAAGGACATAGCTGAGAGTTTCATTATTGGCCTTGACTATGGGAGTGTCTCGGTGTTTCAAGAAGACACAGAGTACAACAGCTGTGAGAACAGAGAAGCACAGAGCCACACTAGCCAAAGCCTTTCCCACGGGGTCTTCATAAGCAAGAAAGGTCACAACTTTTTTTAGGCAGTTAGTTTGATTTTTGTTGGCATACTCATCCTCTGGACACTTCACACATTGATCCATATCTAATATAGGAAGTGAAGTATTTTAGATTTTGATTTTTTGAATAATAAGATAAAGTAAATTCATTTTAGAAAATCATAACTAACATAGAATAATATCTTGTGTTAAAGGAAAACATAAATATGGGAGCTTTACAAGATGTGATCTTAATTTCCAATGCTTCTAGTCTTTATTTATTTATTTATTTATTTATATGTGATCTTAATTTCCAATGCTTCTAGTCTTTATTTATTTATTTATTTATTTATTTATTTATTTATTTATTATTGACAGGGTTTCTCTGTATAGCCCTGACTGTCCTGGAACTCACTTTGTAGACCAGGCTCGCCTCAAACTCAGGAATCCACCTGCCTCTGCCTCCCACGTGCTGGGATTAAAGGCATGCACCACCACTTCCCAGCGCTTCTAGTCTTTATGCAAGCTTTTGTTCATATTTATCTAATATAATCAAGATGTTCATTTTATTTTTGAAAAATAGTGTTGCATAATTTTTGTTCCCACATAGTATGTCTTATATTATTAGTAGCATCACACTTTTTTCTCTTATAATTGTGTATATTATACAAAAAGAACTTAGAAGGATATGTGTCAGTGTATTCATATATCACCAAAAATTGTGGTCCTACAACTGGTCTCAAGGAGATATTTGGGCATATAAACTCTACTACTCCATGACTTGGAAAAGAATTTACAGCCAAATTTTACTAAACCATTATAATCCCAAACTCTCTTCTAAATATTTGTTCTTACATATACAAATATCTATAGCCCTTATCTTTCAAACTTACCTTTGAAAGAGACAGACATAGTTAGAGAAAACGATAGTCAATAAACATTTATAGTTTTGTAGTCCAGTCAAATGGATACATTTATAAGACCAATTCCTCAATTAAGGCTAGAAAATTACAAAAGGAAGGGATTGAAGAGTGTGAGAGCATGAGCACAAGAGAGGTTTATATGAGTGTGTATTTTCTAGGAAGGTCACAAATACACCCCAAAACATTTCACCAAAAATTTTTTTTTTGACTTTAAAAAAATTTTATTAGATATTTTCTTTATTCACATTTCAAGTGCTATCCTGAAAGTATCCTAAACCCTCCACCCCCTGCCCTACTCCCCTACCCACCCACTCCCACTTCTTGGCCCCGGATTTCCCCTGTACTGGGGCATATAAAGTTTGCAATCCTTTCCCAATCTGTTGGTGGCCTTTTTCTCTTATTGACAGTATCTTTTGCCTTACAGAAGCTTGGCAATATCATAAGGTCCCATTNATTTTATACTGTTAGTGACTATTGTGAAGGGTGATGTTTCCCTGATCTCTTTCTCAGCCAGTTCATCCTTTGTATAGAGAAAGGCCATTGATTTGTTTGAGTTGATTCTATATCCAGCTACTGCACTAAAGCTGTTTATCAGGTTTAGGAGTTCTCTGGTGGAGTCAAAATGGTTTCTTAACCCTGTGCTGACTGAAAATAAAATCAAAACACACAACACATTAGGGTAAGGAAGTAACATCATGCATAATTCTATCTTAGAGAATTATAAATAACAAAAAAATCATGGAGAGTGAATAAAATTGTTTTCTTCTGAGAAGCATATACCAATTAATTGTAATTGGATAAGAACATTATCTTCCCTATAAACATACACATAGTATATAGAGTGATTTGTTTGTACATAGAAATATATATATATATATATGTGTGTGTGTGTGTGTGTGTGTGTGTGTGTGTGTGTGTCTGTGTCTCTCTGTATGTGTCTGTGTCTGTATCTGTGTGTATGAGAAGAGACAGAGACACAGAGAGAAACAGAGAGACAAAGAGAGAGAGAACACTTCATATAAAATCCATAAATATCAAAAAGAGTAAGAAGGGGTAATTTGGAGTTTTTGTAGAAACTTAGAAAAAGAAACAATGCAATCATATATTTTCCAAAATAAATGTATTATAAACAGCACCAATAATATCAAGAGAGGAAGAGACAACATGAAAAAAACTATCACCCAAATTCTTTGTAAGTCAAAGATATCACCTTATACCTCCTCCAAAATTGACCATATAATTGGTCAGAAAAGAGGCCTCCACAGATACAAAATATTTAATTATCCCATGCATCCTATCTGACCACTACAGAGTAAGGCTGATCTTCAAAACAACGTAAATAATAGAAAGCCAACATTCACGTGGAAACTGAACAACACTATACTGAATGATTCCTTGATCAAGGATGAAATAAAGAAAGAAATGAAAGACTTCTTAGAATTTAAGGAAAATGAAGCCACAACATACCCAAATACATGAGACACAATGAAGGCAGTCCTAAGAGGAAAACTCATAGCGCTGAGTACCTCCAAAAAGAAACTAGAGAGAGCATACTCTAGCAGCATGACAACACAGCTAGAATCTCTAGAACTAAAGGAAGCAAATCCACACAAGAGGAGTAGAAGGAAGGAAATAATCAAACTCAGGGGTGAAATCAACCATGAGGAAACAAAAAGAACTATTCAAAGAATCAACCAAACCAGGAGCTGGCTCTTTGAGAAAATCAACAAGATAGATAAACCCTTAGCCAGGCTTACTAGAGGGCACAAGGACAGTATCTAAATTAACAAAATCAGAAATGAAAAAGGATACATAACAAGAGAACCTGAGGAAATCCAAAACATCATCAGATTCTACCTCAAAAAGGTATACTCAACAAAACTAGAAAATCTGGATAAAATGGACAACTTCCTAGACAGATACCAGGTACCAAAGTTAAACCAGGATCAGATTAATAATCTTAATAGTCCCATTACCCATAAAAAATAGAAGCAGTCATCAATAGTCTCCCAACCAAAAAAGCCCAGGACCAGATGGGTTTAGTGCAGAGTTCTATCAGACCTTCAAAGAAGACCTAATACCAAATCTCCTCAAACTATTCCACAAAGTAGAAACAGAAGGTACTCTACACAATTCATTCTATGAAGCCAAAATTACTCTGATACCTAAACCACAAAAAGATCCAACAAAGAAAGAGAACGTTAGACAAATTTCCCTTATGAATGTCAATGCAAAAATGCTCAATAAAATCCTTGCAAACCGAATCCAAGAACACATAAAAAGGATAATCCAGGCAGAGGCAGGTGTTTTCTGAGTTCAAGGCCATCCTGGTCTACAGAGTGAGTTCCAGACAGCCAGGGCTATACAGAGAAACCCTGTCTCAAAAAAAAAAAAAAAAAAAAAAAAAAAAAAAAAAAAAAAAAAAAAAAAAAAAAAAAAAAAAAAAAAAGGATAATCCATCATGACCAAGTAGGCTTCATCCCAGGGATGCTGGGATGGTTTAATATACAGAAATCCATCAATGTAATCCACAATATAAAGAAACTCAAAGAGAAAAACCACATGATAATCTCCTTAGATGCCGAGAAAGCATTTGACAAAAATCCAACACCCATTCATGATGAAAGTCTTGGAAAGATCAGGAATTCAAGGCCCATAACTAAATATAATAAAAGAAATATACAGTAAACCAGTAGCCAACATCAAACTAAATGGAGAGAAACTCAAAGCAATCCCACTAAAATCAGGGAGTAGTCAATGCTACCCACTTTCTCCCTACCTATTCAATATAGTACTTGAAGTCCTAGCCAGAAAATTCGACAACAAAAGGAGATCAAGGGGATACAAATTAGAAAGGAAGAAGTCAAAATATCACTATCTGCAGATGATATGATAGTATATATAAGTGACTCCAAAAATTCCACCAGAGAACTCTTAAACCTGATGAACAGGTTCAGTGCAGTAGCTGGATATAAAATTAACTCAAACAAATCAATGGCCTTTCTCTACACAAAGGATAAATGGGCTGAGAAAGAAATTAGGGAAACAACACCTATCACAATAGTCACAAATAATATAAATACCTTGGTGTAACGCTAAGGAAGTGAAAGATCTGTATGACAAGAACTTCAAGTCTCTGAAGAAAGAAGTTGAAGAAGATCTCAGAAGATAGAAAGATCTCCCATGCTAATAGATTGGCAGGATTAATATAGTAAAAATGACAATCTGGCCAAAAGCAATCTACAGATTCAATGCAATCCCCATCAAAATTCCAACTCAACTCTTTACTGAGTTAGAAAGGACAAATTGCAAATTCATCTAGAATAATAAAAAACCTAGAATAGCAAAAACTATTCTCAACAATAACAGAACCTCTGGGGGAATCACCATGTCTGACTTCAATCTGTACTACAGAGCAATTGTGAAAAAAAACTGCCTGGTACTGGTAAAGCAACTGGCATGTAGATTAGTGGAATAGATTTGAAGACCCAGAAATGAATCCACACCACTATGGTCACTTGATCTTTGACAAGGGAGCTAAAACCATCCACTGGAAAAAGGACAGAATTTTCAACAAATGGTGCTGGCACAACTGGTGGTTATTATGTAGAAGAATGCGAATTGATCCATTCTTTTCCCCTTGTACAAACCTCAAGTCTAAGTGTATCAAAGACCTCCACATAAAACCAGAGACACTGAAATTTATACAGGAGAAAGTGAGGGAAAGCCTGGAAGATATGGGCACAGGGGAAAAATTCCTAAACAGAACAGCAATGGCTTATATTATAAGATCAAGAATTGACAAAGAGAACCTCAAAAAATTCCAAAGCTTCTGTAAGGCAAAAGACACTGTCAATAAAACAAAAAGGACACCAACAGATTGGGAAAGAATTTTTTCAATCTTAAATCTGCTAGGGGACTAATAACCAATATATACAAAGAGCTCAAGAAGCTGGACTCCAGAATATTAAATACCCACATTAAAAATGGGGTACAGAGCTCAACAAAGGATTCTCAACTGAGGAATTCCTAATGGATGAAGAGCACCTGAAAAAATGTTCAACATCCTTAATCACCAGGGAAATGCAAATCAAAACAACCCTGAGATTCCACCTCACACCAATCAGAATGGCTAAGATCAAAAATTCAGGGATCAGCAGATGCTGGTGAGGATGTGGAGAAAGAGGAACACTCCTCCATTGTTCATGGGATTGCAACTTGTGCAACCACTCTGGAAGTCAATCTGGAGGTTCCTCAGAAAATTGGACATAGTACTACTGAAGCATCGAGCAATATCTACTGGGCATATATCCAGAAAATGTTTCAACTGGTAATAAGGACACATGCTCAACTATGTTCATAGCAGCCTTATTTATAATAGGCAGAAGCTGGAAAGAACCCAGATGTCCCTCAACAGAGGAATGGATACAGAAAATGTGGTACATTTACACAATGGAGTACTACTCTGCTATTAAAAACAATGAATTTATGAAATTCTTGGACAAATAGATGTATCTGGAGGATATCATCCTGAGTGTGGTAACCCAATCACAAAAGAAGTCAATAGATACGCACTCACTGATAAGTGGCAATTAGAACAGAATCTTAGAATACCCAAGATATAGTTTGCAAAACACAAGAAAATCAAGAAGAAAGAATACCAATGTGTGGATACTTCATTCCTCTTTAGAATGGGGAATAAAATACCCATGAAAGGAGTTACAGAGACAAAATCAGGTGCTAAGACAAAAGGATGGACTATTCAGAGACTACCTCACCCAGGGATCCATCCCATAATCAGCCTCCAAACCCAAACACATATGCATATGCCAGCAAGAGTTTGCTGAAAGGATGTGATATAGTTATCTTGTATGAGGCTATGCCAGTGCCTTGCAAATACAGAAGTGGATATTCACAGTCATCAATAGGATGGAACACAGGGTCCCCAATGGAGAAGCTAGAGAACTTACCCAAGGAGCTGAAGGGGTTTGCAACCTTATAAGAGGAGCAACAATATGAACTAACCAGAACCCTTAGAGCTTGTGTTTCTAACTGCATATGTAGCAGAAGATGGCCTAGTCTGCCATCATTGGGAAGAGAGGCCCCTTGGTATTGCAAACTTTATATGCCCCAATACAGTGGAATGCCAGGGCCAAAAATTAGGTGTAGGTGGGTATGGGAGCATGGTGGGGAAGGTATAAGTAAATTTTGGGATAGCATTTGAAATGTAAATTACGAAAATATCTGATAAAAACAATAAAAAATATCACCTTAAATTTTATGATTTAGGTTGTAAATTGTGGCATGGAACAGTATATGCAAGTTTTTAATATTTATTTTCTTAACATTTGACTATCTGGTACTCTCTAGTTTGTAGTACTTATCAAAAAACACCATGCTCTAAGTAATGATAAATGACTCAAAAATAATCTTGACAGATTTTCTTTTTTTATATTTTTTATTTTTTTATTTTATTATTTTTTTGGATTTTTTTCCAATTTTTTATTAGATATTTTCGTAATTTACATTTCAAATGCTATTCTGAAAGTCCCCTTCCCCCCCTCCCTTCCTGCTCCCCTGTCCACCCACTCCCACTTCTTGGCCCTGGTGTTCCCCTGTATTGGGGCGTATAAAGATTGCAGTACCAAGGGGCCTCTCTTCCCAATGATGACCGACTAGGCCATCTACTGCTACATATGGAGCTAGAGACACAAGTTCTGGGGGTTCTGGTTAGTTCATATTCATAGTTTGAGGTTTTTAAGATTCCTTCCACTTGTATATGCTTAGTTTACACAATAGTATATTCAGTTTTCTCAATCAAATTAAGCTAACAGATGAAAGTGAAATGTGGTGCTCTTTTCCTAATACTGAATCTCTGAAACCCCCATCAAAATTATAACACATTTTTTCAGACAGGAAAGAGCAATTTTTCCATTTTATTTGGAAAAACAAATAACCCAGAACAGTCAAATCAATTCTCAACAATAAAAGAACATCCAGGAGAAGTCAACATCCCTGACCTTAGGCTGTACTACAGAGCAATAGTGATTAAAAATGCATGGTATTGAAATGTAAATAAAGTAAATATCTAATAAAAATTTTAAAAAAATTAAAAACAAACAAAAAACAAAACAAAACAAAAAAACCCAAAAAAACAAAACCATGCATGGTATTAGTTCAGATCCAGACAAGTCCATCAATGGAATAAATAGAAAACCTAGAAATAAACCCATACATCTATAAACATTTGGTCTTTGACAAAGAAGGCAAAAATAAATAAATAAATAAATAAAAATAAAAATAACGGTGGAAAGAAGAAGGCATCTTCAATAAATGGTGCTGGTCTAACTGGTAGTTTATATATAGGAGAATGAAAGTAGGTCCATGTTAATCACCTTGCAGAAAGCTCAGGTCAAAGTAGACCAAGGACCTTAACCTAAAACCAGATATATTGAATCTAATAGAAGAGAAATATGCAAAGAGCCTTGAATTTATTGGTATATGGGGAAATTCTCCTAATCAAGACATCAAGGCTTAGGCTCTATGATAAACAATTGACAAATGGGACCTCATGAAACTTTCAAGAAAGCTTCTGTAAGGCAAAAGACACCATCAATAGAAAAAAATTAGAACCTACTGATGGGGAAAAAAAAAAATCTTGACTAACTCTCCAGATGACTGGGAAGAGGGAAGGGCTAATATTCAAAATATATAAAGAACTCAAGAAGCTAACCTCCAAAGAAATAGATAACCTAATTATAAAATCAGATGCAGAGTTAACAAAATATTACACAACAGAGGAATCGTGAATGGTATAGAAGCAATTAAAGAAAAGTTCAAAGTACTTAGTTATCAGGGAAGTGGAAATCAAAATAACCCTGAAATTCTACCTCAACCAATCAGAATGGCTAAGAACAAAACTAGAATGACAAGACATGGTGGTAAGAATGTGAAAAAAGAGGAACACTCTTCCACTGCTGATGGGATGGCAAACTGGTACAACTACTGTGGATATCAATCTGGTGGTTCCTCTGAAAATTGGAAGTAGTTCTACCTGAAGACTGAGAAAAATTACTCTTGGACATATATCCAAAATATGCCACACCATTTCACAGGGACATGTGCTCTACAATGTTCATATCATCCTAGTTTGTAATATCCAGACACTGGAAGAACCCAGATGATCCTCAAACAAAAAATTGATATAGACAAATGTGGTTTATTTCCACAATGGAATACTAATTAGCTATCAAAAATGAAGACATCTTGAATTTTGCAGGCCAGATGGATGGAACTAGAAAATATCATCCTAAGTGAGGTAACTCAGACACAAAAGAACACATACAGAATTTACTTACTATTAAGTGGACATTAGCCAAAATGTACAGCATACCTAGAAAGCAATCTACAGATCATAAGAAGTGCAACAAGCAGAAATGATCAAGTGGAACATCTTCTAGTTATACGGCCACGAGTAGTATTGCTCGGTCTTCAGGTAGAACTATGTACAGTTTTCTGAGGAAGTGTCAAACTTATTTCCAGAGTGGTTTTACTAGCTTGAAATTCTACCTTCAATGGAGCTGCCCAAGTATAGGGAAATGCCAGGACCAGGAAGAAAGAGTCAGTGGATTGGATAGCAGTGGGATGTGGGAGGGGATAGGGGAATTTTGGAGGAAAATCCAGGAAAGGGGATAACATTTGAAATGTAAATAAAGAATATCTAATAAGAAAGAGAGAGAGAGAGAGAGAGAGAGAGAGAGAGAGAGAGAGAGAGAGAGAGAGAAAGAAAGAAGGAGGGAGGGAGGGAGGGAGGGAGGGAGGGAGGGAGGGAGGGAGGAAGGAAGGGAGGAAGGAAGGGAGAAAGGAAGGGAGAAAGGAAGGGAGAAAGGAAGGGAGAAAGGAAGGACCATGTATCGATGTTTCAAGTCCACTTAGAAAGGGGAAGCAAATAATCACAGAAAGCAAAGTATGGGAAGGAAGTGACAAGAAAGGGGATGGACAGGTGACAAGAGGAACAGGATCAGATATGGGAGTCAGGAACAAAAGCCAAATAATATAAGATGAAATAAGCATCTGGGGTGGAGAAGCAGAGGTGACTAACCCTCTAGAAAGTACCAGAGACCCAGGAGGTGAGAGACTCTCTGGACTCATTGGGGTTGACCTTAGCAAAAATGGCCAGCATTGGGGAGAGGGAACTCAAAGAGTCTTCCATCAGTAGATAGTGTACTAACAGGGTTTCCTAACCAACAGTCAAAATTCCTACCCAGATTTGTTCCTGAGTAGAAGAATTGCAAGGACAAAAATGGACAGACTGATGAAAAGACCAATGACAGGCCCAAGTTGGGATCCTTTTCGTGGGGGAGTGCGGCACCAAGGCCTCACATGATTACTGATGCTATAATGTGCTTATTATACATGGGAGCCTGATATGACTGTCCTCTGACAGGACATATCAGCAGACTAAGACAGAGGCAGTCACTTATACTAAACCATTGTACTAAAATTAAGGACTCCTATGTTTGAATTAGGGGGAGGATTGAAGAATCTATTAGGGAGAGCAACCCTATAGAGAAAGTCCAGCAGGCTAAACTAACCCAGACACCGGGAAGCTCCCAGAGACTTAGCCACAAACCAGCAGCATCCACAGGCCAGTCAGAGGTCCCTTTCACATAGAGAGCATAGGTCTGCCTGTTCTGGTCTCAGTGGGAGAACATAAACATAACTCTCTAGAGACTTCAGGTCACCCAGAAGGAGAAGATCTGGTTGGGGAGAACATTCTCTAGAAGGAAAGGGGGTGCATGAATGGGATGGGAAGCAGGCAGGGGGCTGTGAGGGAGCAACAAAACAAAAACAAAAAAACAACTATTATAAAAATGTTATATTTTAAATCTTCAAAAGTGACACTTGCTCTTTCACAAGCCACACCTGCCCGAAGACTAGGTAGGATCTCTGTACACCATTCCCACACTGTCTATTTCCTCCTACACAATTCTCAGGGTCTACCATAATCTTGCAACAAAAGTATAAGAGCAGCTTATGAAGTAAAACAGTATTTAAATCCAAGCTCAGGATTTCTACCCCACCTTATATTAGTGAGTTCTTGGGTAAAAAGCACACAGGGACTATATTCTTAATAAGTTTTACTCAGCACCAGACCTGAGTAGCTGCATAACTGCCATGTTGTTAGAATCTATTTCCTGACCTGTGACTCTAAATTATTACCTACCAGTTACTATAGTTCATCCAAGCTGCTCTTAACTCTAATTGTCCAGCCCAAAGATATTGTTACATACACAAAAAAATCCATGAAGAAAAATTTCAGATTGCTGTGATACTATGAAAATAGAAGATCTAGGAATATCAGAAATATAGGAAGGTGCATGACAGCTAAAAGATCCAGCAAATATATTTAACAAAATAATCTAAGAAAATATTTCTAACCTAAAAAGATGAATATAAAGGTACAAGAAGCATGCAAAGCACCAAATAGATTTAACAGAAATGAAAGTCCCATTGCTACATTATAATCAAAACACCAAATATATAGAAGAAGAATATTAAAACCTGTAAAGCCAGTAGATTAAATGGCATACAACAGTAACACTCTTATAAATAAAATTGAGTTTCAAGATTTTAAAAGCCAGAAGGGTTTGGACAGAAGGTCTGCAGACTCTAAAAGACTAGATATGCCAGTTCAGATTATAATACTCAGCAAAGCATTCAATCATATTAAATGTTGAAGATATGATATTCTATGCTCTATTTAAATTTTAACAGTATCTAACTAGGTGGAAAAATTTTCTAATAAAGGAGGTTAAATAACTTATGAAAATCTAGGAAATAAATAATTGTAAGACTCCAGGGAGCCTTAGCTTACCAGGGACCCCCTGAGTGAAAAACATGGAGCCAGCATCAATACAAAAAGCAACAGGAATTTATTGTTCCAGTGCACTGGGGTCGTCCTAGCCCTGATGGAGTGGTGGCATCCCCCAGGACCCATTAGGTGAGTTTTTATATGTTTTCCAGGGGCAGAATAGAGCATTAACAACTAGGCACAATATGATTGGCAGAACAGTGCACCCTTTAAACTGATTGGTCTTTAGGAAACAAGGTAACAAGGACTTCCCTTGTCTGAAGGTGGGTAACAGTCAGTCCTGCAGAATGTGTTCCCATTAACAAGCCACTTCCTGCCCTGTGTTCTAAGAAATGGTAATTAGCCTCTCCCTTCCAGAGGGACAAGTGTTTCATGATCTTCTCAAAGTTCCTAAACTGACCTTTTCATAATCTTACATCAGCAAAGCAAAAGATTGGAAGCATGTACACTGATAAACACACACTCACACCTACACACTCACAAATACCTCCTCTATCATCACCACCACTACTACTTTCAGCCCTCAATCCTACCTCCACAAAAAAAGGAACAAACAAACAAAAAATAAAAATAGTAAATAACAAACATTGGTCTTTGGTATTATTCAATACCAATTGTCTTAATTTGCCCATGATAAGACACAGATAAATAAAATGAATACAAACTTGACCCATCCTTTTGATCCACACAAGAAATACATCTTAATATCAACAGTACATAGTACGACTGTCTCAGTGTAAAGGCTTGAAGAAGACATTCTGAGAAAATTGGCCTGAGAAACAAGCTGTTATACCCATGTTAACATCTAACAAAATTGACATCAAGCCAGTATTAATCAAAAGACACAGAGAAGGACAATGCATATAGAACAAAGAAAAAATAATCAAGATACATGCCAACTACTAACTATGCTACAAAGAGAAGGACACTATCCTTTGTAAAGAAAACACTAATACTGGTTAAATAGCACCATGAGTTTCACAAACTGCTGGTAGGATTCTTCAACTCCCTACTCTCCACAGTAGACAGGTCATTGAGGCAAAAACTAAAGCAGTGAATTAATTATTGGAGCTAACTGATGTTATAAACCAAATTAATTTAACAAATATTTACAGAACATTTCACCCAAAACTTTAAGAATATATATTTGCTTTTTTAAAGCATCTCCCGAATTTTCTCCAAAATTGATCTACTCAGAAACAAAGCAAACTGAAAGATACAAGAAAATTGAAATAACTCATACATCCTATAAGACATTTAATCTGGACATCATCAAAAACAGCTAAAACCAGAAAACTTTCAGTCTCTTGGGAAACAAACAAGATTCAGTTTAGTGAAATAATTTGTCATAACAAAAAATTAAAAATTAAAAACCTTCACCCAGCATGCTACATGAGGTTAGAACTCACCCCTGAAATTCTCCTGCCTGTTGAGTCCCATCAGTCATGCTAATTTGATTCTGTTGTGCCTGTTCAGGAATCACACTAGGGAATTTATTCAAGCCAGAACTTTCACTCACCACCATCCCTGACACAGAAGGACAGGAGGGTGAAGCTCCTGAGCCCACAGCTGGACAAGGGTTTAAAGAATATGGGAACAAGCAAGGTGGTTTCTAGCTTGGCAAGCATCAAACTGAATGTAAACTTACAGGTGGGTGTTCTGAAGCAAAACTGAATAGTCAGAAACACTGAAAATACACCTGGAAATAACAGACAAATACTTACTGACTTTTACTAGTGAGTAGCTAGCAAATAACTCTAGGTAACTGGCCAGAGACAAGCTATGTGGTTCCTTCTGGTTGAAGTTTGGTTTCAGCTATAGGTCAAGTTCTCAGGTAGCTTTACTTTTAAAATGGAGGTTGATCCCAAGATGGAGTAGATTTGACCTCTCACCTTGAGCCAGCTGATTGCATGCCCTTGAGTTTCATTGTCTGACCAGCACTCAGCTGGACTCCACCAGGCACCCTGTACATGCAACATACAGGGCTGCAATACCAAGAACATCCAGGATAAGGCTGCCCGAATGAGGCCTGTTGCACTGGGAACATGCAGATTGGGCCCATCTTCCTAATACCTGCTACACCAAGAACATATATGGACAACAAGATGGATAAAGGCAAGCTAAACAAAACAATCAACAAGAGCCAGTATAATATGGCACCTTTACAGTGAACCTATCCTATTACAGCAAGCCCTGTATATTCTAAAACAATCCCAGCACTAGACTCTATCCAACTATTTTCAACCTGAATATGATAAATCCCTGTAAAGAGGAAATTAATACATCCCTCAAAGAAATACAAGAAAATACAATCAAACATGTAGAGGCCTGTCTTAGTCAGGGTTTCTATTCCTGCACAAACATCATGACCAAGAAGCAAGTTGGGGAGGAAAGGATTTATTCGGCTTACACTTCCATACTGCTGTTCATCACCAAAGGAAGTCAGGACTGGAACTCAAGCAGGAGCTGAT
>LR752633.1:0-44765 GCA_902729485.2 Mus minutoides
TATTTGATTTTCTTATTGACAGTCATAGAATTTTTACATATAATCAGATAAGATTGCATATCTGCAATGTTGCATGGCGGCTGACATCAGTTTACTCTTGAAAATGTAAACATTTTCAATGCTGTGGCTATATGCTTATACATTATGTTTATATGGCAAAATAGATCAATATGATAGGTTTGATCTCAAGAATACTATGTTTGTTTCTCTGAACAAATGCAGATGAGGCCGATTTGAGTTTTGGATACTTTGAAGTAGAAGAAAGATGTAGAAAATCTTTTGAGGCTTGGCAGGACAAACAGCAAGAGCAAGAAGAAAAGGATAAAAAAACTCTGGAAGCCCAGAGTGATAGAGAAAAACGGAACTTTCAAGAGGAAGATGAGAAGAGACAGTGCTGGATGAGGCAGTTTGAAGTTGAAAAGAAAAAATTAGAGGATCTTCAGAAGGTACATTATTTTTCACCAATCTCTAAAAGCATAGCGATACCTTTCTGGGAAAGGTATTGATGTCTGTAGTATAAATAGAGATTGCTCTGTGGTTTTAAATTACTCTTGATGAGGGAATTATCTGCCCCCGGAGTAAGTCTTTAATGACTGGATTAGTTTTCATGAACTCCATCAGAACTTCAGATGTGAACTCTTGATCCTGGATGCCACGGGGCTTCATGGAATTTCAAGGAGTATCCTACATAATTTGAAATTTGCAAAATATCCTACTACTTTTTATGCCTTTTGAGTCACAGGAAAAGACAGTTCCTTTGATTATATAATGCACGCTCTTTATTATCTGACATATGCCACATTATATAAGATATATTAAGTTAAAGTGGTTGAGGAATTGAGGTGACATTCTTGGCCCTGCCTTTAAATTAAGCTAAGATTTTTCACTGTAGATTTTTCTGTTTGTTTTTCTATTTGTTAGGTGTGTCAAAATGGAGGTTTGTACGGTCAGATCATACTAACATGTTATTGGCAAACTGAGGGAATGTGGGAGTTCAGTTGCATGCCTATATAGAGGCAAGATCAAGTTTTGTTTTTCACTAAGTAAGGTTGGTCTGTATATTATCTAGAATTCTTTTTTTTTTTTTCATGTTCTACTGGTACCTAATTATAGTGGTGTTTACTAGCTTATACTAAAAGGTCTCATCAACTTGAATAGTGGTGATTTAAGTTTTACAAGGTAGTAACTATTAAATTCTAATAAATTAGTTGTCTCTTTAAGTTACTACTGGAAGATTTAAAAAGAAAACCCTCAGGTGCATGTTTTAATGATACCAGTCTCTGGTCTCTGTTGTCCCTGGTTGTGACTTATTTATTTATTTATTTATTTATTTATTTATTTATTTATTGTTTAAGATTTATATATATATATATATATATATATATATATATATATATATATATATATATATATATATATGTGAGTACACTGTAGCTGTCCTCAGACACACCAGAAAGCGGCTTCAGATCCCATTACAGATGGTTGTGAGCCACCATGTGGTTGCTGAGAATTGAACTCAAGGCTTCTGGAAGAACAGTCAGTGGTCTTAACCATGGAACCATTTTTCCAGCCCTGTAACTTAATTTTTGAAACTGAGAGTGATTTTCTTCACAGAATTCTGATACAAGAGATCTAGTCCTTTGTGGATCTAATGGATTCCTAAATAGATACTTTATTATGCTTTGTGGTTTGGAAGCTTTTGCATTAGACTATTCAACATTCTTATAATGAAATTCAAAATATATAACTGACTATTTTCCCAAAGAATCTCTAACAACCTTAGCAATAGCCTGGGTTGTTTGGGGATTCAAAATTAGGTCATCTATTCCTGGAACAGTAGGCTTCATTTGTTGATTATAAATGTTCAGTTGGGGCTCAGTCTCTCCTATGGTTTGGTGATTTAATTTTGTTGACATTCAAATATGTACATGTATATGCCGTTATACATACACACATACATACATATATACATGCATACACACATATGTATATATGGAATCTTCTACTCTATTGAGTTACCATACTACCCTCAAATGGCCTTAATTTTAGATATCTCTCTCTGTATTTCCTCCCTTACCATCTCTTCCCCTGCTGTTAGAGCCTCCATCGCAGTCACCAACCCAATACATTTGTATCTATTCTATTCCCTGTCCCAGGGAAAGCTTTCCCTTCCCCCTAGTCCCTTACTCTACACCTAACCTATATTTTCCTACACATTGTAGCAAGCTTATTAAAGATTTGGCAACCAGCATCCCATAGAAGGGAATGCTTGCCTTATGTCTTTCGGGTTCTGGGTTATCATCTCACTCAGAATGGTTTTATGTAGCTCTATCCATTTACCTGTGGATTTCATGATTTTATTTTTATTTTTATTTTTTTATTTTTTCCAGACCTGAGGACCAAACCCAGGGCCTTACACTTGCCAGGCAAGCACTCTACCACTGAGCTAAATCCCACAGTGGTATAGCTGGATCTTGAGGTTGTTAGACTCCCCGCTTCCTGAGAAATCACCACACTTGGTTCCCCAGCAGTGTAAAAGTTTGTAGTCCCACCAGCAACGGATGACTCTTATTACTCCATATTCTTGCCAGCATGGGATGTCTCATGTTTTATTTGATCTGGCTATTCTGACTGTTGTTAAGGTGAAATCTNCCCACAGTGGTATAGCTGGATCTTGAGGTTGTTAGACTCCCCGCTTCCTGAGAAATCACCACACTTGGTTCCCCAGCAGTGTAAAAGTTTGTAGTCCCACCAGCAACGGATGACTCTTATTACTCCATATTCTTGCCAGCATGGGATGTCTCATGTTTTATTTGATCTGGCTATTCTGACTGTTGTTAAGGTGAAATCTGAAGGAGGTTTGATTTAGTTTCCTGGTGACTGTGGATGTTAAACATTTCTTTAAGCTGCTGAGCCACTTTAGTTTCCTCTTTTCAGCATTCTCTCTTTAGATTTGCACCCCATTGCTTGATGGAGTTTTTTTCTGCATTCTTTATTTTAGATGTTTGCTTTCTATCAGATGTGTGGTTGTTAAAACTCTTTTCTCATCTCTACCCTGCTCTTTTGTCTGAATGATAGTGTCCTTTATACTTTTATGAGATTATGCCAATTGTTAATTGTTCTCAGTGTGTGTTCTGTTCAGAAAGTCTCTTCCTGTGTCAATAAGTTCACTTTATCTTTTGTCAGATTAAATATATTTGACCTCAGGTTGATGTATTTGATTGATTTGGAGTCAAGTTTTTGTGGGATGATAAGTCTGGATCTATTTGCATTCTTCTACATGCAGCCATCCAGTTTGTCAAGTACTATTTGTTAAAATTGCATTCTTTTTCAGTATGTATTTCTGGCTTCTTTTTTTAAAAAAAAATCAGATGTCCATTGGTATGTACATTTATGTCTGGATCTTCAATTTTATCTCATTGATCATCATGTCTATTACTGTGTCAGTACCATAAGGGTGTTTTTTTTTTTTCAACTTTTATTAGATATTTTCTTTATTTACATTTCAAGTGTTATCCAGAAAGTTCCCTATACCCTCCCGCCTCCCGGCCCTGCTCCCCTACCCACTCGCTCCCACATCTTGGCCCTGGCGTTCCCCTGTACTGGGGCATATAAAGTCTGCATGACCAAGGGGCCTCTCTTCCCACTGATGGCCAACTAGGCCATCCTCTTCTATATATGCAGCTAGAGACATGAGCTCAGGGGGTACTAGTTAGTTCATCGTTATTCTTCCACCTATAGGGTTGAAGACCCCTTCAGCTCCTTGGGTACTTTCTCTAGCTCCTTCCTTGGGAGTCCTGTGTTCCATCTAATAGCTGACTGTGAGCTTCCATCTCCATGTTTGCCAGGCATTGATATAGTCTCCCACGAGACAGCTATATCCTGGCCCTTTCAGCACCATCTTGCTGGCATATGCTATAGTGTCTATGTTTGGTGGCTGATTGTGGGATGGATTGGGTCCATCCTTTGGATTCAGCTTCACACATGATCTCTTTAACTCTTTCAATGTGTGCTTTGTTCTTAATTCTAGGAAGGGGTGACGTGTCCACATTTTGATCTTCCTTCTTCTTGAGTATCATGTGTTTAGTAAATTGTATCTTGGGTAGTCTAGGTTTCCAGGCTAATATCCACATATCAGTGAGTACATGTTANTATTTTTTTTTTTTTTTTTTTGGTTTTTCGAGACAGGGTTTCTCTGCTTAGTCCTGGCTGTCCTGGAACTCACTTTGTAGACCAGGCTGGCCTCGAACTCAGAAATCCACCTGCCTCTGCCTCCCGAGTGCTGGGATTAAAGGCATGCGCCACAAATTAAAATCTAAGTTTTAAATGTAAATGTAGTATTAGGTACATTTCATAGTATTTAAAGATATGAAGAAACATTACTTTTTTTGACACAAATATTTGAGTATGTTAAAACATTTGGAACTTGAGGTAACTATAGTTATCATAAATATTTCATTATACTTGTTTACATGAATTTAACTAAGCATTTTCAAATATAAATTTCCCATTAAATCACCAATGTAAAGTAGATAAGTTACTGTTATCCAACTCAACATTGTTTACTTTCTTTTTATTTATTTTTTGTTGTTGTTGTGCAGAAACTTTTAATTTCATGTAGTTTCATCTCTCTCTCTCTCTTTTTTTTTTAGATATTTTCTTTATTTATATTTCAAATGCTATCCCAAAAGTTCCTTATACCCTCCCCCTGCCCTGATCCCAGACCCGCCCACTCACACTTCCTGGCCCTGGCATTCCCCTGTAGTGGAGTATATAAAGTTTGTAAGACCAAGGGGCTTCTCTTTCCAGTGATGGCCGACTAGGCCATCTTCTGCTATATGCATCTGGAGAGATGAGCTCTGGGGGTACTGTTTAGCTCATATTGTTTTTCCACCTACAGGGTTGTAGACCCCTTCAACTCCTTGGTTACTTTCTCTAGCTCCTCCATTGGGGTCCCTGTGTTCCATCCAATAGTTGACTGTGAACATTCACTAATGTGTTTGCCAGGCACTGGCATAGCCTCCCAAGAGACAGCTATATCAGAGTCCTTTCAGCAAAATCTTCCCGGCATATGCAATAGTGTCTGGATTTGGTGGCTTATTATGGGATGGATTGCCAGGTGGGGTAATCTCTGGATGGTCCATGCTTTCATCTAAGCTCCAATCTTTGTCTCTGTAACTCCTTTCATGGGTGTTCAGTTCTCTATTCTAAGAAGGAATGAAGTATGCATACTTTGGTTTTGTTCTTCTTGATTTTCTTGTGTTTTGCAAGTTGTACCTTGAGTATTCGAAGTTTCTGGGCTAATATCCACTTATCAGTTAGTGCATATCAAGTGACTTCTTTTATGATTGGGTTACCTCACTAAGGATAATTTTCTCCAGATACATCCATTTGCCCAAGAATTTCATAAATTCATTGTTTTTAATAGCTGAGTAGTACTCCATTGTGCAAATGTACCACATTTTCTGTATCCGTTCCTCTGTTGAGGGACATCTGGGTTCTTTCCAGCATCTGGCTATTATAAATAAGGCTGCTATGAACATAGTGGAGCATGTGTTCTTATTACCAGTTGGAACATCTTCTGGGTATATGCCCAGTAGAGGTATTGCTGGATTTTCTGTGGTAGTACTATGTCCAATTGTATGAGGAACCTCCAGACTGATTTCTAGAGTGGTTGTACCAGCTTGCAATCCCAACAGCAATGGAGGAGTGTTCCTCTTTCTCCACATCCTCGCAAGCATCTGCTGTCATCTGAATTTTTGATCTTAGCCATTCTGACTGGAGTGAGGTGGAATCTCAAGGTTGTTTTGATTTGCATTTCCCTGATGATTAAGGATGTTGAACATTTTTTTTCAAGTGCTTCTCTGCCTTCCAGTATTCCTCAGTTGAGAATTCTTTGTTTAGTTCTGTACCCCATTTTTTAATGGGGTTATTTGAATTTCTGAAGTCCAGCTTCTTGAACTCTTTGTATATATTGGATATTAGTCCCCTATCAGATTTAGGATTGGTAAAAATCCTTTCCCAATCTGTTGGTGGCTTTTTTGTCTTATTGACAGTGTCTTTTGCTTTACAGAACCTTTGCAATTTCATGAGGTCCCATTTGTCAATTCTTGATCTTACAGGACAAGCCATTGCTTTTCTGTTTAGAAATTTTTCCCCTGTTCCCATATCTCCAAGGGTTTTCCCCACTTTCTCCTCTGTAAGTTTCAGTGTCTCTCGTTTTATGTGGAGGTCTTTGATCCACTTAGACCTGAGCTTTGTACAAGGAGATAAGAATAGATCAATTTGCATTCTTCTGCATGATAACTGCCAGTTGTGCCAGCACCATTTGTTGAAAATACTATCTTTTTTTCCACTGGATTGTTTTCGCTCCTTTGTCAAAGATTAAATGACCATAGGTGTGTGGGTTCATTTCTGGGTCTTCAATTCTATTCCATTGATTTACCTTCTGTTGCTGTACCAGTACTATGCAGTTTTTTTTTTTTTTTTTAATCACAATTGCTCTGTAGTACAACTTGATATCAGACATGGTGATTCCACCAGAGGTTCTTTTATAGTTGAGAATAGTTTTTGCTATCTTAGGTTTTTTATTATTTCAGATGAATTTGTAAATTGCCCTTTCTAACTCAGTGAAGAATTGAGTTGGTATTTTGATGGGGATTGCATTGAATCTGTAGATTGCTTTTGGCAGGATAGCCATTTTGACTATATTAATCCTGCCAATCCAAGAGCATGGGAGATCTTTCCATCTTCTGAGATCTTCTTCAATTTCTTTCTTCAGAGACTTGAAGTTCTTAACATACAGATTTTCACTTCTTTAGTTAGATTCACACCAAGGTACTTTATATTGTTTGTGACTATTGTGAAGGGTGTTGTTTCCCTAATTTCTTTCTCAGCCCGTTTATCCTTTGTGTAGAAAAGGCCATTGATTTGTTTGAGTTAATTTTATATCCAGCTACTGCACTGAAGTTGTTTATCAGGTTTAGAAGTTCCCTGGTGGAATTTTTAGGGTTATGTGTATATATATATATCATCTGCAAAGAGTGATATTTTGACTTCTTCCTTTCCAATATTAATCCTCTTGACCTCCTTTTGTTGTCGAATTGCTCTGGCTAGGACTTCAAGTACTATATTGAATAGGTAGGGAGAAAGTGAGCAGCCCTGTTTAGTTCCTGATTTTAGTGATCAGAAGGTCCTGGGTGTGCTAGGGGTCCTGTGGCATGGAGAGTCCTCTGGGGCCCTGGACACCCTCATCCGGGTTCATGCAGAAGATGGCAGGGCAGTCCCAACCAGAAAGAATCCCAGCCTCTGGTTTGGCAGTGTTCCTTTGTCCCTGTTCCTGCTCCACAAGACCCTCTATTCTTTGGAGCTGATGTTGTCTTCCACTCACCGATGATCCTGAGGTGATCCCTAGGTCCTGCAGTGTGGAGAATACTCTAGGGTCCTTGGCAGCCAGGGAGGGATCAGGCAGAAGATGGTGGGGCTGGTCCCGACTAGAACGGATCCCCACCTCTCTTTTTTTTACTACATTTATTAATTTATTCACTTTACAATCCAATATCAGCCCTTCCTCTCTCCAGTATCCATCCACTCAATTCCTCCCCCAATTTCTCTTTCCCCTTATATTTTGAAGAGGAGGAGCCCTCCTCTGGGTGTCACCTCCCATCTCACCTCTCAATTTTTATAGAAAATTATTCTGGTTCACATATTTTTCTGAAATACTAGCTTCATGTTGAAAGTTTAACCAGGCATCTAACTGTTTACTTGTTGAATCTCCCTGCCTCTAAATTCTCCTTAAGTATTTGATAAATCTTTTTTGTCTCTTTACTTCTGTTTTAGAGTTCTATTGATAATGTTTTTGTTTTTCATCTCACAGAAGTGATAATATTTTCTGTGTTTTCTACCTCTCTTGAGATTTAGAAGGAATAAGACGTGTGACTGGGCCAAAGCTCCCCCATGCTTGTGTCCAAGGATGCCCTGTTCTTGCTAGCATTCTGCTTCTGACGGGGTCTCATTCTGAGGCTCCACTATCACAGCATCAGTATCAGGAAGTCTGAGACCCCCTGTTACCTGGATTTAGGTGTTTTTTTTCCTTAAGTGTTTCCTGTGTCATCTTTAAGTTCTTTCCATCTGCAGATAGTTCCTTTATCATTAACTCACTGGCTCATAACTTAACTGTATTATCAACATCTCAGTGAGACCCACATCTTCTATGTACTTAAAAGCCTAATTTCCTATGAAACCAGTGACTAATCTTCCTCAGGGGATTCTAGAGCACTTTAACCCCACATTTAGGGTTTATAATACATTTAATACACTTACAAAGTTACTGATTTACCTGATGCTGATAACTATCTCTGTTTTAGGAACATATCAGAAACTTGCATTTACAAATGGAACAGGAGAGAACAAGATTAATTGAGCTACAAGAGAAAGAAAAGGCACGTTTATTCAAACTGCGGTATGATGCAGCTGTAAAAATTCAAGCCACTTATAGAGCATCAGTAACTTACCGAAAATATAACCCAATCATAAAAGAGCAAATTGAAAAGAAGAGGAGGAAAGCGCAGGAGTTGAAAGAGAAGGAGGCAAAGATACGACAGAAGGAGGAGGAAAGGAGGATGAGAATTGAAGAGGAGCAGCAGGTAGAGGAGGAGAGGAAGAAGAAGGTGCTGGAGGAGAGAAGGAGACGAGAGAAGGAATATGAAGAGAAAAAGAGCATCCTGAGACAAGAGAGAGAAGTGCAACGAAGCAAGGAAATGATAAGACTGAGGGAACATGCCCACTCACCACTGATAATTACCTGTGCTTTAAAGAAAGGAGATTGTCATGGCAAGCAGCAAGCTATTGCACATACGCCAAAGAGTCAGGGCACTATAGCCAAAGAGTCAGTGGACAGCAACTCAAAGAAGCAAGAAGATGCTTGCCTCTCTCAGCAATTAAACAAGAGAGAAAATACAGACATGCAGCAATTTGCGTTGAAGGAATCAACAGGAATAAAATTGAAACCAAACCAGGCAACTTTGATAGAATTAAAAATGAATGAGAAAAACTCAAGTTTACCAAGATTAAAAATTAATGAAAACTTATCAAAAAAACAGTGTTCAGGACAATCTTCTGACCAAGAATTTAACGCTGAAAACATAGACCAAAAAAATGAATTGGAAAACTCGAACCTAAAGGAAAGTGTGAATGAACAGTGCCTGGGGCAAGAACTAGAGTCTGAAACTCAAACAGAGGAATGTGTGGAGCATGGCATGAAGGAGAATGTGGAACAAGAAACCGCAAAACTATTTGGATTCAATCAAGAAGTGAATGCAGAAGACAGTAATGGAGCACAGGGAGTCATAGAGGAGAGTCAGGAGAAATTGCCTGAAGAGATAGATGCCAAAGAAATGACACAGCAAGATGAGGAGAATAATAGTTCACCTATTTCTATGCAGAAAAGCCTACCATCACTGACACCAGACAATCCTGAACCTGTAGAAAGAAGTGTAACAATGGAAGAAGACCAAGAGACTGATTTAAAATCAGAAAGAATTGAGGAAATCCCAGAAGAAGGTGTGCTGTCTTGTGATGCTGTAGTCATTGATGCAGATGCCCCTGTACATGCAGAAGGCAAGGCAGACACGCAGGATTCTGTCTCAGGCAACCTCGCTCCCAGTGAAGAAGCTGGTAGTCACAGTGCTAATAACCTCTTGGTCACTGAAGAAGTGGAAGACTCCCCTAAATCGGAAATTAAAGAAGCTCCGGAACAAGGAAAGCAGACAAAGGCTGAAGGTGACGGTGTCCCGACTTGCTCTCTTTCACAGATAACAGTTTTATCTTCAGTTGAGGAAAGGAGACTAGCTTGGGTAAAAACATTCAAACCTTGGGCTGAAATCTTTGAGCAAAATCAACATAAGAAAATCGTTAAAAAAAGGAGACTTGTGAAGTACCCACCAAATACAATGCCTCCTTTAGATCCGTCAGCCATTCTCCAGTATGGCCCTTGGAAAACTTTAAAGCAGGTATTTATAATTTAGCAATACTATTTTTTAGATTGAATTAAAATGAACTTCTGCTAGTGTAGTTTGACCTTTCAGTGGTCTTATATATGAGGATTCTGCTTCTTAATAGATGGAGTTACTAGTGAAATAGTAATGAAATACTGTCTCCTTTTAGAGAGCTAATATTTTTAAGTTCTCAAGTAGAGTTTATCAGTAACTTAACCATCTCAGCAGTCTAAAGAGCTTTGATAGAATTTTTTTCAGTGTCTTAGGCCCTGATTTAATGCCCTGTAAGAACATCTGGAAATTATGATTAGAATTAGATAAGAACATTTAGTGCTTTTCCTCTTTAGGAGTTTACTCCAGACTGTGGACCACACTCTGGCTCACAGGAAAGTTTCTCCTGAAGTTAAATAGGTGCTGACAGGATTGAAGGCCCTAGTTTTCCTGTATGGAAATGCTATTTAACCATATGCCATAGAGTGGCAACACACAGATGCTAGAAACATGACGTAGTTTTCATTAAGTACTACTAATTCTCTGCCTTGGAGAACACAACATCAACCAAACTTAAGACACAGAATTTGATGTTTAAGGTTCTTTTAATGGTATGGTGCTTCAAACAAGTTACAGCTTTTATTTACCTGGGGCTTGGAAGTCAAATATATTTTATAAAATTTATTTTAAAGGCATGGAAATAACATTTTTATCTCAGTTATAACAAGTTTAGTTTGAGCTGGCAAGGCTCTCATCTATCATTTGATTGACTATTAAATTGTACATGGTGACATATGGCCATCAACGAAGCTGAGAATTAAATTTTAGGTACTTAGTATTAGATAGAATTGGGGTAGACATTTCAGATCATCAGAAACCTGGTACTGTTTTTTCATAGAACTTGAAAATTATATTTTAAATGCTTTAAAATATGTAAAGACACCAGGTTACTCATCACACATGGAAACTGACTGAGGCAGAAGACAGGCACCAGTTCCCCCTATCAAATGTGAAGGCAAGTTCCACCATGTTTCAGGGAGAGACCTAAACCAAAGCTATTTTGTGTGCAGTAGGAGGTCAGCTTCTGTTATTATATCCTCAAGATAAACAGGAAGGAAAACTAGCAATGATGTGCTGCGTGTATCACTGGCTCCTTACTCTAAGACAAGTAGGGTCTGTCTTGTTGCCCCTGAGAGACCATGATTCTGGAGATCAACCTTAAAACAGGACACTAGTCCCTACGTCAAGGAGTAGCTGGGGGAACCACAGACAGTAAGCCATTGATTAGTGGCTCCATATCTTCTAAGGTTCCTTTTAATTAAAATGTACTTAATGCCTTCATGACATTTTATGCCTTTATGATTTCTTGCCCTTATTTAAAAGAAAATGACAGGATTGTGTCATGTAGCACATACACTGGCCTTAAACTCATGATACTCCTGCCTCAGCAGCCTTGTGCTGAGATCACAGGCCTGTACTACCATGTGTGTTCCTCCTGTTTTGGGTTTCAGATCATACCCAGGGCCTCATTTTTGCCACTCCAGTGTTCTCGGCCCAAGCCACCCCCAGACTATATTCATCTTCTTATATAGACAGGTGCCTAGACAAATAAACACAATGATAAATAATACAGTATTTTATTCACTTGGTAATTTTTATTTGTCTAATATATTTGACCAATAATTATTGGTGTGCTGAGAAGAAAAATGAAGCATTTGTCCCTCTGGAACACAAGCATTGAAATGTTCCATAAATTTCAATTGCTATAAATAAGATTCGTGTGTATTCTGTGAAAGGAAAGTAAATTAGTGGAGTCTGTTGATTTACTTTTGTTGTATATTGGGGACTTGAGTATGCTCGCAAGAGCCCTACAGCTGAACTATATTCCTTGTTCTTTTGTAAGGAAAAAAAAAATGTTTTAAGACAGGGTCTCATGGAATCTCCCAGGCTGGCCTTGAGCTCACTGTGTATCCTTGGTGAGCTGAAAGTGTTAGTTCCTGCCTCACCCCCCCCCAATACTCCCCAGGTATTTCAGACTGCAGGTCTGCACCACCACTTCTGACCAGTGATGAGGTTTAGAGGGGACATCTTGGTCAGAGAAAAACAATATTAAGGGACAAGAGGTAGAATTTACCCACTAACCTGGCCTCTGTTTCCTAGTCAGGGTTTACGCATGGCTACCAGACCTGTGCCTCTACATAGACTCTTGCCCTGATTCTTCACTAGGTGTTCTTGGATGATACCATTTTTCATTCTTTTTATGGTTGCCTTTCCCTTAGTTTGTCTCAGTCTTTTCAGTATGATAACAGTAACCATTACTTAAAAGCAAAAACCAACTTACAAAAATCCCTCCTTATATACTTACTATTGTTCTTCCTATGGGGTTGAAATCCCCTTCCAACTCCTTCAGTCCTTCCCCTAACTCTTCCATTGGGGTCCCCATGCTCAGTCCTATGGTTGGCCACAAGGGTCAGCATCTGTATTGATCAGGATCTGGCAGAGCCTGTCAGGGGCCAGCTATACCAGGCTCCTCTTAGCAAGTACTTCTTGGTATCAGCAATACTGTCTGGGTTTGGTGTCTGCAGATGGGATGGATCCCTAGGTGGGGCAGTCTCTGGATGGCCTTTCCTTTAGTTTCTGCTTTACTCTTTTTCCCTGCATTTCCATTACACAGGATCAATTCTGGGTATAAAATGATGGACCATACAGAGACTACCCCACTGGGGGGGGGGACCCATCCCATAATCAGTCACTAAACTCAGACACTATTGCATAGGACAGCAAGTATTTACTGAAGGGACCCTGATATAGCTGTCTCATACAGAAGTGGATGCTCACAGTCATCTATGTGATGGAACACAGGGCCCACAATGGAGAAGCTAGAGATAGAACCCCAGGAGCTGAAGGGGTCTGCAATCCTAGAAGAGGAACAACAATATGAACTAACCAGAACCCCCAGATCTCATGTCTCTAGCTCCATATGTAGCAGAAGATGGCCTAGTCAGCCATCATTGGGAGGAGAGGCCCCTTGGTATTGCAATCTTTATATGCCCCAATACAGGGGAATGCCAGGGCCAAGAAGTGGGAGTGGGTGAGCAGGGGAGCAGGGCGGGGGGAGGGGGAGGGAACTTTAGGGATAGCATTTAAAATGTAAATTAAGAAAATATCTAATAAAAATTAAAAAAAGACAATGGTGGATTATAGAATAAGTGAGGGTCATACACCTGGAAAAAAGTTACTCAGACAAGGATTCAAATCTGATTTGACAACAATGGGAACGAATTTAAATGTGTCACATTTTGATAAAAAAAATATGTTGAGATGAGTAGGTAGCCCCATCCCTCAATCATGGACCATGCCTAGATATGGATGGTCTCTACAGGTTCTATCTCCCCTTTGTCGGGCATTTTGGCTTTGTTGGGGCCTGGGAACCTCTTGTTTCCCTGGCATCTGGGACTTTCTAGTGACTACTCTTAGTTCCTCATTCCCCTCTGCTATATACCGCCATCCTCTGTACTTCTCCCCCATCTCCTCCCACACCTGATCCTGCTCTCTCCTTTCGCTCCCCCTCCTCTCTGCTTCTCAGGTTCCCTCTCTCTCTCTAAGTTCTGTGATCATATTGTTCCTCCTTATAAGTAGGACTGAATCATCCACACTTTGTTCTTCCTTCTTCTTGAGTTTCATATGGTCTGGGACAACTCACAGACCTACTTTGATTTTCTAGTCATTTAGCTTCACATAAACTGTGCTTATCCTGACCCCGAGCACTGTCTTTGAAAGACTCTTCTATAGCTGGTGTGGGGAAAAACTATACTTTTCCTTACCTGTGTTTGAGAATAATTGATCATTAAATCCCTAACATATTATGGTAATCTTAGGTTATACACATAGACACATATGTCAAGTATTTGAGAAAATATTATGATTACATGAAATTAGTAATAATTAAAATGATAACAAATTAATCATTTTGCTCCATAGATGAGACAATTCATTCTCAAACAAAATGAACATGAGAACACAAAAGTTTCAAATACGTTTTTATATTATTCTTAACAGGAAAACAAAAAATGAATTCTATGAATATATGTTTTGCTTCAAGTTGAGACGATTCCTTTTTTTTTTTTTTAATTTTGGAAACATTTAATCATTCTCTCTTATGGTACAACTGATATTTTTCAAACCGAGAAAACAATGATGAATACACATGGTTACTAATGCTATATTGACTTTAATTTGAGAGATTCAGGGCAATTTTAAACATTTGATTTTTATCATACCTGCGTCAAAGGATGAATATGCATACTTATTTTGATGTCATATGTTTGGAAACCTTTACAAGGTGGTATAGGATACATTCCTATATCATAGAATTTTTTAAATGTTTAAGTGTGTTAATATTTCTCCCTAAGTTTTAGCCTGTTTTGTTGTATTTTCAGTTTTTAGAATATATAATATAGCATATATATTGCATGAAAGACAATCAAATGTTTAATCTCAAATATTTTTTAAATGTTTAAAGAAACAGAACAAATACTGTGAGACTCCCCATACAGTCAAAGATAGATGCCTCTAACAAGGTACAAACATAATCTTCATTTATGAATTGTAATGAAATGAGACAACAGAGATTGGAGAGTTTGCCATCTCCTAAGAAACTGAATTCAATTGTGCTTCTATCTTTGGCTGAAATAGACATGTTATCAAATAAAACCAATAATGTATTTTACTGCCAGTCAACCTTTGTCATTACATAGCTGACTGTAATTGTCAAATGTTGAGTTATTAAATTCTCAGTTTAATTGCTTCCATTTTCTAGTACATGGCCACCTCTCTAATTATAGGATTTATTTGTTTGCAATCAAACTTAGAGAGCAGTGCATTTGCCATTGTCACATATGTGGACGATACATTTTCATTCTGAAAAGAATTGAAAGGTAATTTGTTGCAAGAATTGTGTTCAATAATGAATACTTGCTACATTCTGAGATGATTATTGAAAGTAGAACATTTATTTACCAAAAGTTTATGAAATGTTATTACTTTTACTGGTTAAGCAAAGAAAAAATAGACCAAATGGTGTCTGTTTATCTTCATTATATATGTCCCTGTCAAACACATGGTATTGACTATATATATATATATATATATATATATATATATATATATATATATATATATATTATTCTGAAGTCTGAAAAAAGCAACAAAAACTTGCTAAAACTTAGGGAGAAAGTTAATAAGTTATTACCATATTCTGCATGTATTTTACCGTTAAGATAGAATTGATTGTGAATGATTGCATTGATTTATGTTGCTATGTTGCAAGAAAAAGAGTTCAGAAAGCTAGATTTAAACTGAATTCCTAATAAAGGTAGGATTTGAAGAATATTATTACTTAGGTGAATTTTATGAAACCTTTCCAAGGATAATATAATCAGTGTTATGGTGTTCAACAATGTCACTCACTGCAGTGTTCTTGAAATCTCTAGGTTACAGTCATTACATTTCAGGATTTGCCTGGCTGTAGTCTCTCTACACTGGCAGAGTGCTCAAATCTTCAGATCCTGTCTCTCCGACGCTGTGGATTAACTTCCTTGCAGGGACTGAGCCACTGCACACACCTTAGGTACATCGATGCACAGGCAAGTTTTTGGTTTTACTATCATTTGCCACACAAAAAATATTAAATGGTTTCAGTGTCATGTTTATATTTCAAAAATGATAATTTGAAGATGTAGTAAAATAACGTGATACACAATTTAAACAACCCCGATGGTCTTGAGGTTCTAGGGGTGACAGGAGAAGCTGTCGACGACATCTGGAACGAGAGACTAATAACTGTGTTTTGTGAGACGTGTGGTGACTATAGCAAACAACCTTCTTTAAAGTAGTATTAATGGGGGAGGGTATAGGGGACTTTTGGGATAACATTTGAAATGTAAATGAAGAAAAGATCTAATAAAAATGGGAAAAAATTGGAAAAAAAAAAAAAAAAGAAACCAACCATGCGATTTCTTGTTATTCTGCAGTCAGGTCTGGTTTAATATTTCATATGGTGTTGACTTGGCTTCTTTTATGGTTGTCATATTAGCTGGGTTTAGAATTTCCAAAATTTTTTTCTTTCTTTTTCTTTTCCTTCCTTCCTTCCTCCCTCCCTCCCTCCCTTCCTCCCTCCTTCCCTCCCTCCCTCCCTCCCTTCCTTCCTTCCTTCCTTCCTTCCTTCCTTCCTTCCTTCCTTCCTTCCTTCCTTCCTTCTGTACTTTGTCTAGGTCTCAGAAGTTAGACTTTCTTGGGGTTCTTATGGTTTCCAGGCTCTTTGGTTTCAAGACTGAGTGTTCAACCAGATTTGTGCCAATGTACGTTAGCATATCAAGCATCTCTCTACATCATTCTGCCCAGCGTTTCATTGGCTGAACTCCGAGTTCACGTTGGAGGGAATCACGTGTATGCTAATATTTGGTGACCAGGTTTTGTGGAAACTATCATACTACTGGTCCTTCACTATCCACCGCCTGCTGTCTTCTAATGATCACATTTACAAGATAAGTTCATGTCTCAAAGACCACGAGATCTCACCAGTCTATGCCATTAGCTCATGAACTTTGCATCTAGATCATATTCTGGTGAAGGAGCTGATACTCAGTGGCCTTTCTCAGGTACATTGTAGAAATATGGTTCTCACAGGTTAGAAAGCTCCAAGGTAAAATGGAAAGTTATCCTGCCTTATGTACTCAGGAATAATGGTGCGATGGGGCTCAGTTAACCATCACAACCCTTTCCCATCTAAGAGCACATGCAATATATATATATATATATATATATATATATATATATATATGTATTTCAATGTGGTTCTTTGGCTTGTTCAAAATATTTTGTTTTATTGTCTTTAATATTTATAAAAATATTAAGCAAATGTAAAAAAATATTGTTAAACAACTTTTCCTCTGGATAGTATAGTTATTTGTATGATTATATTAGATATTAGAAACTTATTGTCTTAACCTTAATCATTTTGAAAGGATTAACTATTATATTTGTAAGACATTGAAATAAATTTAATGTATTTGTTCTTTCTTTGCTTTAGGAAAACCACATTGAAGCTATCAGTTGTGAAAATTTGGAAAATCTCTCTGTTGTTCTTCTTAATAATAATCTGCTGACTTCTATTCATGGTTTTGATGGATGCACTAATCTCCAAAGTCTTGAACTCTCACATAATAAAATCATTCGAATCAGTAAGGCCATTTTAATATTCAAACATTTATTCTGCATAAGTGTACCTTGTTTCATCCATTCTTTTTTAGAATAAGCTCCTCCAAGAACTAGGAAGAATATTTGCATATTTTTACTGTTTTTATACCTATTTAATCCAGATGAGAAAATGACATTATTTTAATATATATTAAAACAATAAGACCTATGTATATTAAATGAGCAGCAGTTAGTAGTCACTGAAGTTAAGACATTCATTTCTTGGTTTCTTTTCCGTTAGCAGTGAATTGAACTCCACTGGGGAATTTAAAACCCACTTCTCTGGGCTGGTTTCACCAACCCTTTACTTGCTTCACTTCTTGGTATTTGAAATAATCGTTTTCTCTTCTACTTGATGATTATTACTAAATATATTACTTGAATTGATCCCTTCCTCTTTCACTGAGGCTACTAATTTCTCTTGAGCCTCCTGGTACCTAATATTTTAATGCCCAGAACTGTGAATCTGCAATTATGCTTTTCATAATTTCTAATCCTCTTTTCTGTTATTTTATGTTTTATGAATACATATATGCATTATATATAATACATATATGTAATATATACAATTCTTATATGTCAGTATAAGCATGTATGTCCCCCTCCATGAAACTCCCTATCCCATATACTGTCCTCCTGTTTGTATGAGGGTATTCCCAAATGTCCTTCAAGAGAGGAATGGATCATTTTTCTACTACTGTGATAAAATACTCCTACAGAAGCATCCTACGGAGAAAGGCTCGGGGTAGCTATTCTCATTGTACACACTTAAGTATCCACATATTCCTTTCGGCAGGTTCTGATACATATTTTAACTGGCTCTATAGCTGTAGGTTGAGATTTGAATTTCTTTTAGAAAAGGTTTCTTATTCTTGTTTCTCACTTCCTTCTCGTTCTCTCACAGCCAGAGAAAACCTTGCATTTCTATTGTTTCGAATATTGCGTGGCCACTTGTCATTCCTATTTGGTGTTAAATTTAATGAATAAAAGGAGGTTGAATATTTTTTCATTGAGAAAGTTTTCTTCTATCAGATCTATTCAGTCATGTCATTTAAGCTTTCTGTCTATTTGGTTGTTTTTAGAGTGGAGGGGTTGTTTTAAATGTCAGTTTTTTGTTTGTTTGTTTGTTTGTTTGTTTGTTTGTTTGTTTTTTGGAGACAGGGTTTCTCTATGTAGCCCTGGCTGTCCTGGAACTCCTGTCTTAAAGGGTATCCTTAGGACAAACAAGCAAACAGACAAAACAAAACAAAACAAAATTCTCTCATATTCTCTTCCTATGTTCTTCTACCACATACTCTGAGACCACCCTTGAATTTTCCCAAAAGGAACTACTGAATCTCTTGCTTCATTAACGGTCTTGAAATTCTAGTGTAAATACATATAGGAAAAATTGATTTTTTTCGTTGTTGTTCCTGAAGGTAAGAGCCTAGATAATGTGCTATTGTGTTGACACAATAGAGTACTAGAGCGAAGCAAAAGAAAAAATGAAACAACAGCAGCAAAAACAAAAGCAGAAGCTGTTTGTAAAACCAAATGGTAGACTCTCCATTTTTATTGGCAGTAGTGCTGTGTGGGAATTTGTGTAAGTAATGGATTTCCTGCAACGGGATATCTTTAAGATTTATGTGAAAACTGCCACAGCTTTAATTGATGTGGCTGAGGTATCTCTGTAGCATAGAACAAACACGGCTAAGACGTCTCTGCTGTCTGTTTGGTGTAGTGAGAATGCTGTATTTATTGAGTGTGAGGAGACTATATTTGCAAGTGCTTTCCTGATGACCAGCAGAGTCTGTTTCTCATCTCTAGGAACAGCTTAGAAATTCTGGTCAAGCTAAAGGGGAAGATAGATTTTTGTCATTTGGGTGAATTATTGTTCTTAAGAACTCTCACGAAGGAGCACAAAGATGGATTAGTATTTATAAGTCAGTGAGTTACAATTCGACTGTCTAATATTTCTTAAGGAGGTGAAATAAAATTGGCAGGAAAACCATGCTATTTTATATTTTTGGTTTCAAATTTAACTGGTTGCCAATGCTTTGCTAAGCCCCCACCATCTTTGCTGTATGCAATGTGCTCACTCTAGCTAATCTTTATCTTACTGATTTTCTTTGGATTATGTGGACAAGTATAGTGATTTTACCAGTAATCTCTTTACAACAATTCATTTGAAATAAAAATTAATTTACAATAAGTTAATACAGTAATTTGGAGACACTATGAAATATTTAGATTAATTTCAAAATAAAAGATATTTTAATAAAATAATGTTAAATTCAAGTGACAAAACTGATTTTTAAATTTTTATTGAATTTTACATGCAAATATATTTACCTGCAGTATCTATGGTAATATACATAGTTCACAACCATAATTGAAATGTACGTTTAATTGGGAACTGAGAGGCAGTCAATAGTTCCATATAACAAAGTACATACTATTTTAAGTAAATGACATAAATATGTAAGCCCTTTTATTTTGGAATATGAACTTTTGTGCAATAATAATAATAATAATAATTATTATTATTATTATTATTATTATTATTATTATTATTATTATTATTTTTTGGTTTTCTGAGACAGGGTTTCTTTGTATAGCACTGGCTGTCCTGGAACTCACTCTGTAGACCAGGCTGGCCTCAAACTCAGAAATCCACTTGCCTCTGCCTCCCAAGTGCTGAGATTAAAGGCATGCACCACCACTGCCCAGCAAGAATTAATTTTTATCAGACTAGACATTGGGTTATTTTTATTATTGAAATTGTATTTTATTTTTCTGGAATTTTCTATTCATGATTTAGTTTACATTGATTGTCCTGCAGATAAATGTGGTATTTTGTATGATTTGTATAATTTGTGTCTTCTTTTGCCTAAAATTGGTAAAACATTAGCTTTCTACTTGTGAGAGGCAGAAACAGTTTTGGAATAGAAGTGTGTCACTGATGGTTAATGTTTCTAAAATTAGCTTACAGAGAATCTTTAGATTTTTGAGTTTTCTTCAAATGTTTTTTTTTAAATAGGCAATGCCAGTGAAAAACAAGTAATTTACAATCAAGTGATGATCAAGTGTTCTATATTTCTTTAATTTTCATGTTGGTTCTTAATGACTTTGACAGAAACATTAAAATTATACTTTTTTGGAAAGTAACTCCATATTTTATGAAAAGGAAGTTTTATTTCTCATTTACAGAAAAATAATTTAATGTAGCAGAAAGAGGGAGCCTTTGTTCAAATACTTTAGTCACGTGCAACTACACTTGCATTTCATGTCAATACTATGAAATACGTGCAGATGTATCACCCCTTCCTATACACACTTTAAAAAGGCAAATCCCAGATACTGGAATAAAACAGTTGAAGTTACAGTACTAGCAAACGACGTAGGCAGAATTTGAGATTTGAAATTCACCTTATTTTAACTTTTTTGAGATTATAATCTAATTATGCCAAACACCTGCCACACAGCTCCTGAACCTAAAGCTCAAACCCATTGTGCACGATGTTAAAGAAATATATCGAGATTACCTGCTTTCCAAAAAGTTGTATTTGAATTGTTGAGGAATAAAGTTAAAAATCTAGACATTTTCCCTGAAGAAATGTTTTCACCAATATGCCTTGATTTTTGGAGTCCACTAGATGGCACTAGATCTCCTTTTGAAAGGCACAATGCCCTACTGTACTGTAAAAATCTACTGTCATGGTTAGCCAGTGGATACGATTCTGACCTTAGGTTTTTGCCTAAATTATGGCAAGTTTTTATAGTTTGGAGAAGTTTTCTGAATACCACTTCAGTGTTCTTGTTTCTTTACTTCTTCTAGAGTTCTTGAGAATTTTGCACTGTAATTAAAATTCTTAAACTCATCTGAGCTATGTAGGTATGGATGAAAAGTCCTTGGATATAATCATCTTTGAAGAGCTAAAATAGCTCAGACGTCAACATTGTATTTAGCAAAAGTTTCCTGGCTACTTTCACATCCTTTCTATTTATTTCAGGATTTCTTTCATGTGACAGGAAAGTCTCCAAACTAAAATAGCCCATGATTCCCTGCCTACGGGATTGTGCCACCCACAATGGACAGGTCATTTTACACTCAAAATAATCAGTAATATCATCTGAAAGACACACTTGGCTTAAGTCCAAGCATACTTTCCAGGATAGGAGGCTTTAAAAGGGATTTTGAAAGAACTTCTTTATGCAATAAAGTCAAGAATTCTTTAGTATCCCTTTCTATTGGGTTTTGTTTCAGTCTTTTGAAAGAGAATTGTAGTGTATTTTTGTGGCTGTTTGTTTTGGTTTTGATAGGGGAAAAGAACTATTTTCTCTTTTGACTAGGAAAGTATAATTTTCTTCCAAGCATTGAAGTGCTGTCTTAGCTCAATTTCCTGTCTGAGTGAAACAACCAAACAAACAAACAAACAAAAATATGACTCTGACAAACACACATTAAAAGAGAAATAGTTTATCTGCCTAATTATTCCATCATTGCAAGGAGGTCAGGGCAGTGGTAACTTGAAGCAGTTGCTACTCATGTTATATCTGCCTAAGGAATGGTCCCACCCACAAAGGACAGATCTCACAGCAGTTAATATAGTCAGGATAATGCCCACAGACATCTTCACATGCCAACTTGATTGGATAATGCCTTCCTGAGGCTTTTCTGAGGTAAAAAGTAACCTTCATGTATGTTTTGTTTTAGTCTCATCTATTGCTTGTTTTTGAAATTTTTATAGATAAAAAGAAGGTATAAATTACAAATTAATTAACATTTTCCCATCTTTTTATATCCCTTATTTGATCCTAATATATTTACTAGATTATGTTACTGTTTAATCTGTTGTATAAGTTCTTTTTGAATATTTATTAATATATTTTTCTTGGAAATATGCTCCTCTTGAAGATAATAGATTCTATATCTGTAGATTTGTATTTATTTAATTTCTTGTTTACTATATATATTTCATTATTGTAGTACTAATTCCTTAAAGTATTCTTCTGCACACATTAAAATATTGTTTATAATAATTTAAAAAATAAATATAACATTCACTCCATAAATAAAAGGAGCAAGCAGCATTAAGTAAAAGAAAATATCCTGCCTAGAATAACAGCTAAGCTTAGAGTAGACCAAGACTGTAGAACTCATACTCTTCATTTCTCAGGCTATGCTGCTTGTCCATGGAATGTAGTGCTAATAGTTTTAGTATATCCATGTACAGAAAATCAAGCAATAGTTTATGATTTTCTCTCTCTCTCTCTCTCTCTCTCTCTCTCTCTCTCTCTCTCTGTGTGTGTGTGTGTGTGTGTGTGTGTGTGTGTGTGTGTGTGTCTCGTGTATGTGAGTGTGTGCATGTTTGTACAGGTTCATATGGAAACATGCATGTCACTCTCCGGATGCTATCAAGCTTTGCTTGCTTCCTTGTTTGGTATGTTTCTGAGAAAAATCTCATTGGCCTGGGACTCCCCAGCTAGCTTAGGGAGCCTCCTTCCTGTCTCTACATCTTAAGTGCTGGGACACAAGTGCCTTTAAGAGAGGTGAGGACTAAACTTACAATATGCACTGAAAATACTCTCATCATGTATCACCATATGCAATGATTAATACACAGAAGACTTTAAAATTGTATAAAGATAAATCAATCATGGTGGATTTACCCAATTATTTACCCGAGCTATTTATTTATCTATTTATCTATTTATTTATTTATTTATTTACATCCCAAATGTTGCTCCCCTTCCTAATGCCCCTCATAGAGTTCTGCTCCCTACCCCCATCCTCTTTGACTTTGAGATGGCAGCACTCCCTGTATCCCCCAACCCCGGTGCACCAAGTCTCTGAAGGATTAGGCATATCCTTTCCCACTGAGGCCAGACGAGGTAGCCCTTTGCTACATGTGTGTCAGATGCCTCAGACCCGCCCTGTATGCTCTTTGGTTGGTAGTTCGGTGTATGGGAGCTCCGAAGGGACCATGTTAGTTTGACACTGTTGGTCTTCCTGTGGGTTATTTAAAGGCTTTGGTCCATCACTAAAAATCCACAAGTAGTTATAACCACTTTTTTGCCTTCCACTGTACTGCAGTTTTTATCTTGATAATGCTATTAATGTCTCTAGCATGCAAGTCTCCAGTGATATCACCACTGCCAAAGCAATGGTGTCTCTTTTCACCATAGTTTGGGTAACTATGCCTGACATTATATACAGTATGTAATTTAGTATAAATAGAAGTATCTTTTATAATTTAAGGGCATGTGCCATTATATTTTCCTGTGTGTCCCATGACTCCCTTTTCTTTTTCCTCTCTGTTCCTCCCAACTGCTCTTTATTTTTTCTGCTGTGGCATTTCAGCTTCTTTTGTCAAAAATCTTTACTTCTGTAATGTGATATTTCATTCATTTTTCTTGTATTAAGTAACACTGGATAAAGTTTAAAATCTATATATTTGCCACACTGAGTTCAAATCAAATACTGGTTGAGATGAACAATTTCCCTTGTTTTGTTGTTTCGAAATTCCCACTGCCTAGTGTATGCATTAACTGTTATTTCCAGTTTTCAATTAATATATAACTATGTAATTAAACACTATGTTCATAAGCCTAGGCACAACATCCCATATCTGTAGTCCCAGCATTTGGGAGGTTAGAGTAGAAGTTCAAGATAGCATTTCACACTGATGTAACACATTTCATCCCAACTTGAGTTTACAGGGAAACTCTGTGTGACCAAACAAACAAATAAACAAAACACCCCAAACCAACACAAAACACAAGAGGTGTGGATATAGATGCAAACTTTCCCCAAAATACTGGTTTGCACGATATTATAATACAATATCAATAGAATGTATAATACACATGTGATACTAGAAAACTTATATATTCCAGGTGGTTTAGAATCTTTGAAATATCTTCAAGAACTAACTGTGGACCACAATCAGTTAATTAGCACTAAAGGTCTTTGTGAAGCACCCACCATCGTGTACCTGGATTGCTCACATAACCATCTTACTGACATTGACGGTATTGGAAACTGTGGATTGCTCCAAACAGTAAAGTTGCAGGGAAATTACCTAAGAGAGGTAACATATTTAAAGTCATTGATTTCTGTAACGAATATCTTTCTTTTAAAGAAATATCTACCATATACTTTGAAAATAACTTTCAATATTTTTTCTTACTTTTTTTGTTTTGTTTTGTTTTGTTTTGTTTGTTTGTTTTTTGTTTGTTTGTTTGTTTGTTTTTTGAGACAAGGTTTCTCTGTGTTGCCCTGGATGTCCTGGAATTCACTCTGTAGACCAGGCTGGCCTTGAATTCTTTTTCTCACTTTTTAATTATCCAACTGTATGCTAATGCCAACTTACTTTTTTTTTTAACTTTTTAGGTTGGTAGCATGTATTAATTACCCCCAATAATAGATTTCATTCTTATTCTTTCATACCTGTACATAACATATTTTTTTTCTGTATTTACAAAACACATTATCATCTTTTATCTGCTTCCAATGCCCTCCCTTTTGAACTATGTGCCCTTTTAAATAATTTCTTTCTTGTATGTATGTGAGGACATAAAGAGACACAGAGAGGGTTTTATTGGGTCTGTGAACAGGAATATAGCTAGACATTTTTTTTTTTACAGTAGCATGTAAACCTCACTATTAACTGCATAGAAATCATCAGAGAACTTTAAGGCTCCACACCACACCTCTCATTCAATGACTAGGTAGATGTTGACATGCCTAGTCTTGAAGAGACCCTGTGCAGGTAATCGGAGCTGCTATGTGCCTGAGCATGCCCTGAAGACAGACTTTCACACTGTTCTACCTCATTCACTCAAGTACCAACACTCTTTCTGCTTCTTCTAAGATGTTCTGGGAGCCTTGCGTAGAATACTATAGATGCCCCTTTTCTGGTTGGCCATTCAACTCTAATTTATTTTCTTTATTTTTATCTGTTATGAGTCTCTACAGTAACCAACTGTAGAACTAAGATTTTCTGAAACTGACAGCAGCAATATTATATGATAATAAATTTAGTTATTGAGACAGTATTTTTGAGAAACACACCCTGTTTATTTAACAAAATAACAGCAGTACCTTTCCCATTAGATGCTATGAACTTCCCATCTATAACATCAGTAGCTTTCCCATTGAAGCATATGAACTTCCTATCTATGAGGATTTATATGAGCTTTACAATAACCAGAGGGTAATTATCTCCTATAGAGCATGTGTCAGATTCAATCAGAAAGCCATTGTTCACATCAATAACATATGTGCCACTATTGAACTACCACGTTCATCTCACCAGTCTTGTGTATATTGCTGTATGCAATCATCACAACAGTATGGTATGAAGGTTGATGACAGTTCCCTCCCAGAAGCCTGTATAGCATTTCACAGCATGTTGATGAAGGCAGCACAGCATTGACGCTATAGCTCAGTGTCATCTTATTTCCCTACCCCATGTGACCAAGGTAGCTGCAGTCTATACAGGCAGGCTCTTGACCAACTGGTTCTGTTGGACATTCAAGAACAATGGCAATTGTCACGGTTTATTATACTGTTTAGGGACCAACAACCTAGAGAGGAAACGAGGCCTCCTGGAACTGCCATCCTCACTAAGTAACTGTAGCCTCTGGGAGCAGCCTAATCTATCTATACTGGGTATCAGCAATAAAAACTCATTTCTTGTTTTTATTAGATTCCCTTATGATTTTTCCACACATCACAGATTTTATCTGATCCTCCAACCTCAGGGTCTTGCCTTACATACATGTATTCTTACATTCTGCTATCCTCTTCGAAGTAATATTACTTTCGCTCATAAACCCCTTTCCATCATTTTATTTTTTTAACCATTTAGTAAAACGCCCAAATGCTTATAGTGTCTTTTTTTTTTTTTTTTTCGAGATGGTTTTTATGTGTAGCCCTAGCTGTTCTGGAACTTGCTCTGTAGACCAGGCTGGCCTTGAACTGAGAAATCTGCCTGCCTCTGCCTCCCGAGTGCTGGGATTAAAGGCATGAACCAACACTGGCTTGGCTTATAGTGTCTTATAAATCTAATTTAATATAAGATTCTCAGAATACTAAGATATACAGTATGATATTATTCTTTTACATATGTTATAAGTTGAACCAGAATTATCTATTTTGAAATTAAATTTTATTCTGTCTTAAAACTTCTTTTATAAAGATTATCAAATATAATATTATTCTGGATGCATTTCATCCATACTGGAGGGACTTAAAATTATATAATCTGAATTATGGTTTAATTTTTACCAGAATGTGTATATTATAAGCTTTGGTAGAATCTATACTTTTCAAGTTGCTCACAAGATATTTTACTTGCTATCAAGTAACAGAGTATATTTAATTGCAGCCTCCATCCTTAAGAAATCACGTTCTGCTCAGAGAGCTGCATTTGGATGACAACAGCATCTCAAGTGTGGAAGGACTTTCTTCTTGTTGGTTGCCTTTACTCCAATATCTAAGCATCTCACAAAACAGGTAAGATGCATATCGTCTTAGAAATTGACTCAAACAATAATTATTTGAAAATCGTAGTGTGATGTATACAAACAACTAGAAAAACTAGGAAGTCAGGATTTATCAAAATTACACAATCAGTACACAATATATAGAGATAACCATAGCATTTTAAAAGCAAAGTGGAAAACTAACCTCAGGCTTTTAGTAAAATTGTATCAGTTTATTCTCCTCCTTTGGTCCCCTCTCTAAAATGTACTTGTAGAGGTCATGGCAGGTTTGTTTATGTTTATAGAGTTTTTGTCTTTGAAAAATAGAGACTGTAATGGACTTTATTCAGAAGGATGCCTCTTTTCTCTCAAGCAGTATTTATTAAGTCATGAAGCAATGGATTTTAGTCTTCTTTCAATTTTCTTATCTTTGGTAGTTGTCAAAATGGTTTTACATTTGAATTCTAGAAGGATACAATGTAACCCTTAAATTGTCTTAACCCTACCTGAAGTGAGTACCTGCATCCAAAGACACCTCAGAGATGGCCAAACATCTGTATATTTGGACAGAATCATTGTGTAAAGTCAAACTATCATCAATATGCGTGTCCTTCTTTCTCCCTGTTCTTAATATTTTGTTGAAACCTGTTGATGGTAATATGATTAATTTGCTCACCACAGGTATGTGGTGGAAGGTGGTTGGACTATCTATAACAAGAAATTTATCCTTTAGTTACGTGATGCTTACGGGACAAGGAGAAAGGACAAATGTGTGTGTGCTTAAAAGTCATATAAAATTATCTCTCAGTCATTGCCAAGTAGCACCCCTATTTCAGACATGTTTATATCAAATGACTGAACACCCATATATCGATTTTGAGAATTAAAAATTAAATATATATTTAAAAATCCATTTAGATTGTTTTATTCAGATCTAATTATGAAAGCTGACTTGCATTTAAGAGGATACTGTTTGGATTTGAAGAAAGCTCCTGCATTGGAAACTGCATAAGTACGTTCGACCTCCATGAATACATAGGATCATTTTACAGTAAATATGATCCCCAAATAAAAGGAGTGCTTTTGTCACAGACATATTTAGTAAACCATGCAGAAATGGGCACAGCATATTTATGGACAGAAGTAGTTCTCAGACTACTGGAAAACATTCCAATTAAGAAAAATTTAAAAGAATTTTAGGTCCTTGACTGCTTTACACATACAATCAAATATTCTTATCTCACAAAGCTAAAATTGGCTCAGAGGATAAACTTTGGCTTTATCCCTCTCAGGCAATAGTCACTTGTCAATCTGATGCAAAGAGAATTATCAGCTGGATCAATGCAGATTTTAGGGTTGATAATTATCATTGGAATAACTCCTACAAATGATTGTTATTTCAAATTTTGTTTACTTAGATATAATATTTGAATTCTCAGGGGGCCTTGTTATTTTGAGAGCTGTCACAATGAGGGGCATGTATCATAACCCCCAAAAATGTCTTAAAATATTTTAACCTTGGTAGCTTTTCTGCACAAAATGTTATCTACACTAAAAAAGAGAAGCATTAAGTTTTGTGATGCCTAGATTTTGTAAAAAGCACTATGTATGTATATATGGCATGGTAATAGAGACAAACCTGCCTATAGACAAAATGGGCAGATAGTAATGTGGATGTGGAGGAATGTGGGGAATACAGTCAATGTACAGTGTATATTGCTAAAAAAAAGTCCTTATGAAAGTATTACTTACAATCCATATAACAAAATTATATATTACATATAATTATCACACATACAACATTGAATTTTTAATAATACTGTCACATTTTAAAACATATTATACTATCAAATGCTTTACATATGTCAGCATGTGTTATTTGTAAAGCAGGAGATCTAAAGGCACAAGAGGAAATGAAATTATTTCCTAATGCCATAATATATAAACAATCTCATGCCTTTTTTTTCTCAGCAGATTTATTTCTTTACCTATGATCTATGTCACAGTGTTCCGTCTATGAACTGTCTGCAGAGCCATATGTTGGATATTAAAATTCAGATAGGGCAGTTCAGGTTTGTAGTTTGAACCTGTGACATCCTAGTCAATCCACACTGAGCATATCTTTTCATTGTCTGAGCATTAACTTTTTCCCAAGTGCCAATGGGTTGTTGTTGCATACCTTTCAATTACCAAAGTGTAGCTGTTATCCAGATAGGGAATAAGTCTGAGTCCATTTCAGAAACCTGTGAATTTATGATACGGATATTAAAATGCATTTGTACAGACATCTTTGGAATTAGTAATTAGGATATGCATGTATATATATATATATATATATATATATATATATATATATATATAGTAACTATTTTCATCACAAGGAAGAGATTATACATTCATATACTTTCTTTCCAAGCAAATGGAATACATATAAAGAACATTATTTTGTGAATATTGTTTATAGTACTTGTTTCATCCTGTCTTCTGTTTTAAATTTTCATTAAGACATGTGACTGGTTTCAGTTTGAGTGCAGTTCTAACTAACTAGAAGACTCTGGTTATATAAACGGTCCCGAGACTCTAAGTGGGAGCACAGTGGAAACTTATCCATCGGGTGTTCAATGTACAAATCTTTGGCTTTTTTGTCGTCTTTGAAATTTATATCGTTTAATGCCCAAGGCTAATGTGACAAGGTCAAGTGGTATTAGGTTTTCACTAATGTCCCTTTGTCTTTCTGGTTTGAATTTTCTTGGAAAAAGTATTCATGAAATGTCAGTAAAGGGAAAAAAACCTATAGATGTTTGAGAAAAAGAAATATATAATCAGATTTCTATCATCACAACAAATAGTCATAAAGAATCATGAATATGCACTTTCTTGATTTAGATTTCAGAAAAGGGCAATTTACAAATCATGATTTTTAAAAGAACTGCTGTGTGAAAAGATAAAACATAATATTACAGAGGTATTATTTTATTCTGTAATTTGACCATAGCAAATGCTTATTTATGTGAGTTGATAGTTTTTATATTATAAGATTGCATTGATAATTTTCCTTTGATGTTTTCAAATATATTTCACCATGAAGCATTGAGAAGGACACAAAATATTCTAGAGGAAACAGAGTAACCATATTATACAGGGTAAAATAGTTTAGTAGCTATTGAGTTTTAGTAAAAAGACAATGACTTAATATTAAGATGTAGTAAAGTTACAAAAATAACAATGTATGATCTTTTATATTGTCACATAAAGAATTAAAATTCCATACTATAAAAATTGTCATACAAACAGATTAGGCATGAAACAATATAGTATTAATACTTAAATCCAATAATTATCTAACCACAATGTTGTAATTTTGCCTTGCCTCCCTCCTCCTTTCCATCTGCTACCTTGCTGCTTCTCTGCCTTTCATCTGTTTATCCTCTCTTGCTTTTCTTCTTGTCACATCCATGTGACATTTAAGTCAATTGTACTCTTATGTTGTACAAAGAAGTGTTTATAGGGCCAATGTTTTTTATATTTCTCTTAGTATTATTTTATTCTATGCCTGTCACCCACAAGACTCTATTAAAGAAGTAGTATTATACAGGATTAGAATGAATGGTTGGATTGTACTTAGGAGTGACAATATTGAAAGGCATTTTCTTCTAGTCTTATTATTTCGTCTATGTTCCATCAGTAGTATCTTCTTTCCCTCTACTAATGCAGACCAGGGTAGTAGTACAAGGAAGGAGTCAAGGTGCATACAAGGGTGAGTCTGTGCCCGACCCCAGGAGGCTTTAAGGCACAGTGCTGGTGTGTGGCCTCTGACCTTAGAATAATACTTATGAGAGAGGGAGGGAGGGAGGGAGGAAGAGAGAGAGAGAGAGAGAGAGAGAGAGAGAGAGAGAGAGAGAGAGAGAGAAATGACTGAGAATTATTATTAATATTAGACCCAGATTTTCTTTATCTGAATGTTATGAACAATTACAAAATTCCAATGTTAACAGGAAGAGTTAACTACAAAGACATATCCAGTTATAATAATGAGTTTAGGTAAATAAGTGTTTGTATTAAAGATTCAGGTAAACTGGTGTTATTTTAATTTGGAAATGACTATAGTAGTGTTTTTATGCTACAAAGTACTGATTGATATGTCTCCAAAAGAAATGTCAATCAAGATGAAATTCATTTGTGAAAACAGCTTTTATTTTGAATGCTGTATATGTTATGTGTCAAAGATCATTTTATATTTCTTGTATGAAAAATTTTCTAGTGACCTTTATAATATGGCAAATAAATAGAATTTTTGTGTCAATAATTTCATTATTACAATTTAGCATACATTATGAGAATATATATTTTAAATTATTTATGGCAAGGTTAAACCGATTCTATTAATATAAAATTTTATAACATTATTCCTCCTTATTCCTCCTGGACTTATTATTCATATGTATTTGTATATATTCACTCACACACACACAATATGTTGAGTTTGTTCTTGTTGGTTGTGTACACTATATGGTTTCAAGGTTTACACTCTTCATTGGGCAACTAATAAGTGAGCTAAACCCTGGGAGAGGCTCATTTACCTCCTTCCAGTAGTTACTAGCTGCCTCTACACGTTTCTCTAGAAATAGAACCGTAAAATATTTCCCCCTTTCATGTGAAAATACCTCTTGATAATGCCAGTACAACTTTTTTCAAGGGGAAACTGCTTCACAGACAATTCTGACTCTTACAGTCTTTCTGAACCCTTAGGATGTTCCCTCAGCCAAAGATTCCATAACTGTGATGTAGATGTATTCGTTGGAACTGGGCTCCCAATAATTTATTAATCTCTACAGTGTGTCCAGTTGTGGTTTACACACGCATACACACACACACACACACACACACACACACACACACACACACACAGCCTTGTATGTGTGTATGATTGTAACAATAATAATAGAAAATTGGCCATGCCCTAGAGTAATGAAATGAAGTGATACAGTTTTATTTAAATTAAAAACTTAAAATATTATAGTAAACCTCCAAAGCTTGTCCCCTAAAGATTTAGACCATGTGTTTAATTAAACTAAATATGGGAAAACAAATAATGTATTTTATGTATGACTAGCTTTATTAAAAGATGAAACAAAAAAATAACCAAATAGTTACCCATTTTAAATTGAATAGCAAATACACATCAAAGTCCATGGTATTTGTGACTGAAATGTGCAATTCCACGGTCATTTCTTTTTTAAGTGAATCAAAATCTTCCATTATTGTAATGTTCCATGGTAAGTTCTTTTTAAAAATGAACAACGATTTTTCCACAATAGGATTACTTACATTCTTATGCTTTTTACATTTTTAATAAATACTGTTGCTCAGTGTTTTAATTGTACTGCATTGTATTATGCAATTATAGATAATTGTATATAATTTCGTGTAATTATGTAATTGTATTAGGTAAATGAGTTGTACTTCAAATATATTATATTAAGAATATGCTTGTTAATTTTTTTCAAAGGATTTTTCTATTTTCTTTTTAGTTTAGCCACAATTGTACCACTTTTTCATCTTGTGTCTTTGGAGAAGCTGGATGTCAGCAACAATTGTCTTTCTGGTAAGGGTGGAATTCTAATTGTTATTTTTGAATAATAGGATTTTGAGTTTCTGCTTCAAATAGTGCAAATGGTTGGTATGAATACATATGCGCTTGTCCATATAAAGATGAATAAAATGATAATCGCTAGAGTTTTTATTCCTGGCTGTTCACCTATTAAGAATTGATTACGGCATCATGAATTGCACAGATTGCCCTGAAATGTTTTTCCCAAGTCCACTCCCAGTCAGCCGCCTCCAAATAGCAGCCACAATCAGAGTTTGTCACCATAAGCTAATTTTGCCTTATATTAAACCAATAGTATTGCCTCCAGAATTCTTTGCTTAGTATTTGTATGAAATCATAACGTATCATTTGCCCAATATTATGCATGTTGGTGATAATGTTATCTAGTCACTAAAAGTATACAATTTGTGTCTCCATTTTCTTTTGACTGATAGTTTAAAATTTTAGGTACCATGAATGTAAAATTCATGCTGATTTTTTTTCCACTTTTATTTCTTTAATAGTTCAGTGGTAACCCCTCTCCTGGTCTCCCCCCTCATCCCCACACTGTTCCTCCTTCCCAGTTTCTAAGAGGATGTTCCCATCCACCCCTCACGTCCCCCCACCCCAAGTAGGCAAGTCTCATAAGGGTTAGGCACATCTTCTCTCAGAGGCCAGAGCAGGCAGTCCTCTGCTGATATGCACTCACTGGTAAGCAGATATTAGCCCAGAAACTTAGAATACCTAAGAAACAATTTGCAAAATACATGAAAATCAAGAAGGAAGACCAACATGTGGATACTTCACTCCTTCTTAGAATGGGGAACAAAATACCCATGAAAGGAGTCACAGAGACAAAGTACGGAGCTGGGAAGGAAGGAAGGAAGGAAGGAAGGAAGGAAGGAAGGAAGGAAGGAAGGAAGGAAGGAAGGAAGGAAGAGGGAGGGGGACCTTATATCAGCTGGTCTATGCGGCCTGCTTGGTGGCTCAGTGTCTGCGAGATCTCAGGGTGCTGGTTAGTTGAAACTGCTGGTTTTCCTTTATGCACCCCTCCTCAGCCTCTTCCAGCCAGTTCATTAATTCAACCACAAGAGTACCTGACTTCAGTTCATTGGTTGGCTGTTATATATCTGCATCTGTCTCAGATGGCTGCTTGTTGGGCCTCTCAGAGAACAGCCATGCTAGGCTTCTAGGAAGGAAAGAAGGAAGGAAGGAAGGAAGGAAAGAAGGAAGGAAGGAAGGAGGGAGGGAGGGAGGGAGGGAGGAAGGAAGGAAGGAAGGAAGGAAGGAAGGAAGGAAGGAAGGAAGGAAGGAAGGAAGGAAGGAAGGACCATCCAGAGACTTCCCCACCCAGGGATCCATCTCATATACAACCATCAAACCCAGACACTATTGCATATGACAGAAAGATTTTGCTGACAAGACCCTGATATAGCTCTCTCTTGTGAGGCTATGCCAGTGCCTGGCAAATACAGAACTGGATGCTCATAGTCACCTGTTGGATAGAACACAAGGCCCATAATGAAAGAGCTAAAGAAAGTACCCAAGAAGCTAAAGGGGTCTGCAACCCTATAGAAGGAACAACAATATGAACTAACCAGTATGCCCCCCCTCCCCACCCCAGAGCTGTGTCTCAAGTTGCATATGTAGCAGAGGATGGCCTAGTAGGCCATTAGTGGGAGGAGAGGCCCTTGGTCTTGTGAAGATCATATGCCCCAGTACAAGGGAATGCCAGGGCCAGGAAATGGTTGGGTGGGTTGGGAAGCAGGGCACGGGGAGGGTATAGGGAGCTTTGGGGATAGCATTTGAAATGAAAAAAAAAATCTAATAAAATACAAAAAAATATGTATATAAATCTCTCAATGGTTAGGTGCATCTCTCACTGAAGCCAGACTAGGCAGTCCTCTGCTATATACATGTCAGAGGGAGGGGGACCTTATATCAGCTGGTCTATGCGGCCTGCTTGGTGGCTCAGTGTCTGTGAGATCTCAGGGTGCTGGTTAGTTGAGACTGCTGGTTTTCCTTTATGCACCCCTCCTCAGCCTCTTCCAGCCATTTCATTAATTCAACCGCAAGAGTACCTGACTTCAGGTCATTGGTTGGCTGTTATATAGCTGCATCTGTCTCAGATGGCTGCTTGTTGGGCCTCTCAGAGAACAGCCATGCTAGGCTTCTGTCTGTAAGCACACCATAGCATCAGTAATAGTGTCAGGCCATGGAACCTTGCCTTGAGATAGATCCCAATTCAGCCCTGTCACTGGAGATAATTTCCCTCAGTCTCCTCTCCATTTGAGTCCCTGTAGTTCATTTAGGCAGGAAGAATTCTGGATCCGAGTTTCTGACTGTGAGATGGCAACCCCATCCCTCTGCTTGATGCCCTGACTTTCTGCTGGAGATGGACTCTACGAGTCCCCTCTCCCCATTGTTGGGCATTTAATTTAAGGTCTCTCCCTTTGAGTCCTGAGGGTCTCTCACCTCCCAGGTTTCTGGTAAATTCCAGAGGATCCCCACCCCCAATTCTCACCCCTCAAGGTTCCATATTTCTATTTATTCTGCTGGCCTCAGGGTTTCTCTCCTATTCCCCTTGCCCCAATACCTGAAGCTGTTGCATAAGATTTAGTGTCAGATTTATTAGTCATTTCCTCTGACACTTGCAACCTGGGCTATTTTGTATATTTTCCACCCTGCATGAAACCCATCATTTTGCCAGTGACATGTGATGAATTCTCAATATTTAAGCACCTTCTCCTCATCTTTTTTCCCCTATAAATTCTATTTTCTTTTATAACATTTCTCTTTGATCCAGCACATCAGACTCTATATTCTACTGTTCTTCTAGAGGAACAATAATATTTTTGTAGACAGAAAATTACTAAGATCAAAGAAAGATCAGGAAGATGTTTGTGTGTTTTTTGTCAGAGTCAGATGGAGAAATGGGTATGTTATGTCAGTATCTTTATGTGAACACATACATTTGCATCTGTAGTCAGTATTAATTTTTTGTGGGAAATAAGTCCACACACATTGCTTTATATAGCAGCTCAGATTTGTTTATAAGTTTTTCTTCTAAAAGGATAATAGGTCTGCATGGGTCTGTCTGCTTATACTTAGCTTTAACAAATATTGTTACTTTATGTTTGGTGTCATAATTTTTGTTCCAATCATAGTAGAACATAAAGTACATCATCTCATCTCGCCCTCACACATCAAGACAGACTAAAGCTGAACTTTAGAAATGATTTGCCTAAGTTCACACAGTTGCTAAATGGTAGAAACTTAATTTATATTCGCCTATTTTCTCTCTCTCTCTCTCTCTCTCTCTCTCTCTCTCTCTCTTTCTCTCTCTCTCTGATGCAAAAGAATAGAAAATCTTAAATATTACTTCATTTAAAGGAGTAATAGGAAAATGGTGATTAATTTATGACATTTTATTTTAAAAACATCTATACTGTAAACATTTTAAAAATACATTTTAACCAATTTTCTTCTTTGTAGATCTGACAAATGTCATGTGTTGGTTCAATGCATGCTACTCTCTCCGTGAGCTTTGTCTCAGTGGAAACCCAGTACTCCAGGAAATAAACTGGAGGTAAGGAATCCGTTTATAATCCATGAATATCTTGAATATCTGATATTAATTTTACAAAATGTTGATAAAGTGATACCATATTTTAACGGGTTCTTGAGACAAAATATGATATAAAATTTCCTACAAAAATTATTCAGATTACTTGAAAACAGTTTATAATCTCTGTGAGTGTCATAAAAGTACTTCTAAATTATCATTAGCCTACACATTTCCTCACATATCAGAGAATTAATGGAAACTTGAAAGTTTGATTGTGGTACAAGCACTTGGTGGCAAGCCAACCCACTATGATATTAACTGTGCCTTTCTTTAGAGGAGCCATCTTTTGTCAACTCCTTGTGAGCCAGTAAAATCTTGTAACTTACCATTTAAGCTATTTTCTTCAGAAAGTAGAACTGACAAAATAAAACTGGGCTGGTGTCCTTCCTTATTTAAAAACTCAGCCTGTCCTATTTCAGTGAGATCAATTGTTCTAATATACATTTCATTATCTACAAGAAGAGATTCATTTATCTAGAGGGTTTAAAATCAAGAAGTCTATAAAATATGGATTTGTTAATGAAAGGACAAACTCAACTTTGATACAGTTTGCTTTGGTGAACTTTATATAACCCCATGGTACCAACAAAGGGATTAGTTATAGATTTTCCCAATGGGTTTCTTACTTTCATGTCAAGCCAGTTATAACATGCAAAAAACCTGATGTACTGAAAAAAAAAATCTCTTTTAAAACATAATCCACAGGCAACATTTGAAATCTCCTCTGAGAATTTGTTCCATTGACTGATGATTAATGGTGCTTGTTAAGTGACAGAATATGCATCAGGAAGTTTTCACTGAATGAAATATTGATTTGGCTCTTGAGTAGGAGGAGCCCAGCTGGAAAAACTAATCTCGGAATTTCACAGTGTTCTTATACTTCATTCCCAACATTAATCAGCTTTCTCATATATTCCCCATAAGCTCGTGTGTCTGACTGGTGAACTTAAGGACAGTCTACACACTGTTGCCTGAGGTCTGAAGACAGTTCGTTTCAAAAGTTACGGAAGGAAAAAAAGGACTAAAATAAAATACTAAACCCTATTTGAACCTTGATTATACGTCTCATAGTAACATATTGCTACTGTCTTGAACAACCAAGTGAATTTTGACATCTAAAAGAATTTCAAATTAATCTGATTAAAGTGAATTGCTTGGGGACTTTTGTGTGTCAAAATGAGTAAGACAACATCAAAATATGCCTCATATAGAAATTCAGGGCCAGCTCACTCTTAATGAAAATTTACTCTTTCTATAAAATACTTGTTATAACAATATTAATGTCAGTAGCTAAGTAGAAAATATTGGGTGGTAGAAAGATTATTTTGTTCCTTCTTTATCTGGTTGTTTCCACATGAGTCTTGGCTAATAACTGCAAACTGCCAATGTTTTGGAAGACATCTAACATCCAGTGCTGTCCTTAAACTTACTTTTTACCATTGTTTTCTTTATATAAAATATGAATATTATCCTTGAATGAAACATGTGGGATCATATGCACTTACATAATCTTGATGTGATTTTTAAAAAGTTTTATAATTTTCTCTAGGTTTATATTAGTATATGCACTTGAAATGACTTTTTACTTTGTAATTATTTTGGATTGAATACTGTTGTTTCTGTGTATTTGATGTATATTAACCACCCAGTGTTCCTGGAGTATTGACTTAAGTAGTGAAATACTCTGCTATATGAGAGGTTAATAATAGTTTTTATAACCTCTCTGTAAAATGAGATGTTAAGAATAGTTTTTATTTTTATTAGACAAATTCTTGTTGGTATTTGTGATATATAAGATAATGCTACAAGTTTGTGCCTAATGTTTTTAAATTTATAATTTAAAAATTATTAGAATTAGCTAATTTTCATAGTTTCCTTTTCCTTTTAAATATTTTATTCTTTGAGAGTTTCATACACTGTAGTTTGATTATAATCACCCTCACACCTCCCAGGTTCACCTTCACCTTCCTCCTAGTACTCTGCCTCCTCTTCCTCCTTCCCTTCCTCTCTCTCCTCTTTCTTTTTGTCCTCTGTGTGTGTGTGTGTGTGTGTGTGTGTGTGTGTGTGTGTGTGTGTGTGTGGGTGGGTGTAGGCAGCCCAACTATTCTTGAGGATGAGACCTCCTTCATAGAGTGGCTGACCCACAATGAATCACACCATTAAAAAACGAAACAAAACAAAACAAAACAAAACTACTTTCTCAGGAGCCATCAGATGCTTATACACACTAGGCTGGTGGTGAGATTTTTTTTCTACTTACCCTTACCCACTATTCAGGGATTGTATCTGGTTGGGCTCTTACAGTCTTTGCAACCCCTCTTCCTCAAAGATCCCTGAACCATTCAGGAGAAGATTTACCCTTTCCTAAGTCTTCATAAGGATTCCATGCTTAAAGTCTGTTGAGAATGTAGATTTGGTAGCATAAATATTTTCTTTCTTTCTTTCTTTCTTTCTTTCTTTCTTTCTTTCTTTCTTTCTTTCTTTCTTTCTTCCTTCCTTCCTTCCTTCCTTCCTCCTCCCTCCCTCCCTCCCTCCCTCCCTCCCTCCCTCCCTCCCTCCTTCCTTCCTTCCTTCCTTCCTTCCTTCCTTCCTTTTTCCTTCCTTCCTATCTTTTCACCAGTAAAATTAAATTTTTCCCATGAAATTTTAATATTAGAGAAGAGAGACACACAGCTAATTAATTTAAGTAATTTAATTAATTAATAGATACTAGTTATATTTTTCAAGTTATTATTATACTTATGAACTATTTATTACATAAGTTTTCCCTTTTATTGAAAAATAGATTCTTGTTATGCTATCTGCACAATCCAGCACTAAGTCCAGCAGCCCGCGCCCTCTTTTTCCACGTGTATAAAGTTCCACACTGTATATATCCTGCACCTGATTGTTAGTTTGTTACAGTGGGCAAGTAAATAGTAACACCGTGTTGCCACTCAAAGGCATGTCAAATTTACTCTGCTAAATACATATCCTATGGATTTTGGCAAGTGCATGATCATGTTAATCCACATTGAGAATTCCACTTCCTTCAGACTCCATGCTCCTCTGGTCTCCTAACCTGTGATAGACAGTGTTCTTTCTAACCTCCGTCCATAATTTCACATTTCCATGTGGATCATATAATGAGAATGAAACAGTAAGAAACTGTTTATAAACACAATTATATTTGCATCTTTCTTTAAATATGAATTTGGTTTTCTTCATGCTTTGGCTTTGTGCCTCACTTGTTTTGGGCCCTCAGTAATCTCTTAGCCCTCTATACAAGGTCATTTTTCCCCATCTACGGAAGGACAACTTGCTTGCTTCCAGGTTTAGGCTGTTATGAATATATTAGCTCTCAGCACATAGATTGTAGATGTTAGTGTAGACCTGATTTCATAATGCATTTGAATAAATCCTAAGGATTATTGCGTGGTTTTATAGAGTAGTATATTTAGTCTTTCAACAGATTTGTGAAACTGTACTTAAAAATGCCTGTGGCATATTTTGTTTAATATCAGAAATGTAAAAGAATTCTGTTGCTCTGGACCTCTCCTGTCTTTTGATTGTTATCGGTGTTTTGGGCATTGTCCACTGTCAAAGATGTGTCATGGTAGCTCATTACTGTGTTAATTTGCACATCCTTCATGAATCTGAAGCTGCTCATCTTTCCACATCCTTGTCTTCTGTAAAGCCTCCTTAGTGAGCATCTCAGCGCTCGAGTTCTGTGATGATACAGCATGACCATACAACTCTTTATTTTTTTTAATTTTTTATTAGATATTTTCTTCATTTACATTTCAAATGCTATCCTGAAAGCCCCCTACACCCTCCCCCTGCCCTGATCCCCTGCCCACTCACTCCCACTTCTTGGCCCTGGTGTTCCCCTATACTGGGGCATATAAGGTGTGCAAGACCAAGGGGCCTCTCTTCACAATGATGGCAGATTAGGCCGTCTTCTAATACGTATGAAGCTAGAGACATGAGCTCTGGGGGTACTGGTTAGTTCATATTGTTGTTCCACCCGAAGGGTTGTAGACCCCTCCAGCTCCTTGGGTACTTTCTCTAGCTCCTCCATTGGGGGCCCTGTGTTCTATCCAATCGCTAACTGTGAGCATCCACTTCTGTATTTGCCAGGCACTGGCATAGCCTCACAACAGACAGCTATATTATGGTCCTTTCAGCAAAATCTTGCTGGAATATGCAATAGTGTCTGGGTTTAATGGCTGTATATTGGATGGATCCCTGGGTGGGGCAGACTCTGGATAGTCTTTCCTTCCTTCTCAGCTCTGAACTTTGTTTCTGTAACTCCTTTCATGGGTATTTTGTTCCCTATTCTAGTGAAGAGTGAAGTATCCACACGTTGGTCTTTCTTATTCTTGATTTTCTTGTGTTTTGCAAATTGTATCTTGGATGTTCTGAGTTTCTGGGCTAAAATTAATTTATCAGTGAGTGCATATCAAGTAACTTCTTTTGTGATAGGGTTTCCTCACTCAGGATGATATCCTCCAGATACATCCATTTGACTAAGAATTTCATAAATTCATTGTTTTTAATAGCTGAGTAGTACTCCATTGTGTAAATGTACCACATCTTCTGTATCCATTCCACTGTTGAGGGACATTTGGGTTTTTTCCAGCTTCTGGCAATTATAAATATGGCTGTTATGAACATAGTGGAGCATGTGTCCCTATTACCAGTTGGAACATCTTCTGTATATATGCCCAGGAGAGGTATTGCGGGATCCTCCAGTAGTACTATGTCCAATTTTCTCCAGCACTGCCAGACTGATTTCCAGAGTGGTTGTGCCAGCTTGCAATCCCACCAACAATGGAGGAGTGTTCCCCTTTCTCCACATCCACGCCAGCATCTGCTGTCACCTGAATTTTTGATCTTAGCCATTCTGACTGGTGTGAGGTGGAATCTCAGGGTTGTTTTGATCTGCATTTCCCTGATGATTAAGGATGTTGAACATTTTTTTCAAGTGCTTCTCAGCCATTCGTTATTCCTCAGTTGAGAATTCTTTGTTTAGCTCTGTGTCCCATTTTTTAATGGGGTTATTTGATTTTCTGGTGTCCACCTACTTGAGTTCTTTATATATATTGGATATTATTCCCCTATTAGATTTAGGATTGGTAAAGATCCTTTCCCAATCTGTTGGTGGCCTTTTTGTCTTATTGACAGTATCTTTTGCCTTACAGAAGCTTTGCAACTTTATGAGGTTCCATTTGTCAATTCTTGATCTTATAGCAGAAGCCATTGCTGTTCCATTCAGGGATTTGTCCCCAGTACCCATATCTTCGAGGCTTTTCCTATGGGGACTATTCTTATTCAAACTGTCTTATTAAAGTATCTGTTGCATTGTCATGTTCATTTTTAAATTAGTCTTATTCTTTGTTTTGATTTTCATTTGTATATTTTGAGTAATTCCTTTATTATATTTATATTTCTGAAATATTTTCTTCTCCCTTAAAGTTTATTTTTCTGTTTTTTTTAATTTCTCATATACTAGAAGTTTTAATTTTAATTATATTCAGCTTTTCAATGCTTTTTCCCTTGATCATGATTTCTTTTTATGTTTGATCTAAAAGATTATAAGTGCTCTAGGTTTTTTCATTTCTTACCCCTGTTTTTCTTTTTTCCATTTTTCTTTTATCTCCTATATATTTTCATTTTACAGTTATTTCCATGATGTCTTTTGACTTAACATTTTTTAAAGGCATAAATCTGTCTATATTTAGGACTTTTTCATGTAAATGTCCATAGCTTTGATCCATTAGACTGTGTTTCTATTTTTTCTCATTTGGTTTTGGTGTTGGTGTTGGTTTTGGTGTTGGTTCTTGTTTTCCTTCTCCACCAAATCCTAATCCATGCTATATTACATACTGTATCTCCAGTCATTCTCTAGAAATCAGATGTTGTTTTTCTGATATTTGTTTCTTCTTCAGTTGTTTGGTATCCTGGATCTTCCACCTCTCCATTTGAGTTTGTCTGTTAATATTCAATAAATGCCTTCATGGATTCTAACCGAGACTCAACCAAATCTGTAAATTAGTTTGAGATGAACTCTTGCTTTGGTAACATTTGACTCCTATCCATTACCATGTTTTATCTCTTTGTTCTATGGCATTGGTTATAGGTTTTTCAGGTTTTCTATGAGGAGCTCCTTTCTTTAAGTATAAGTTTTACTTGTTCAAGCAGGCCAGTTTTCCTCTGTGACTGTTCAGTGCATTAAAACAGACTTACCCTTTGTTTGTGAAAGATTTAGGCCAGTACTTCTAAGCTTGACCCTCAGTGCTTACTATCTGTCCTGTTCTGGAGTTTTCATTATAAATTGATTTGTTTTTTAGCCAAATCCTCAAAAGTTCTAAAATTACAATCTTTAGCAACTCAAGAGACAATATAATTTTAGATGTCTTTGATATTACAAAACATATCCTTTTCCCATCCTGTTTAACACTACTGACACTATATTTTAATGAGACTTATGAAATTTTGACTTTATTATACAGAGCAATTTTCAAAAATATTATCATTATAAGATGATGTTTCTCTCATTATTCTTTTATAAGAGCAGCCTTTTTGTTTTGTAAATTTTGGCCCAAGTTTCTAATATCCGTTCTCTCATTTGCAGTTTGAGATTATTATTCATTGCAAGACAATGTTGTATATGACAGTATTTTACACAGTTTTGAGTATTTAACTATCCCTTCCTCTGCAAAATCAACCACATTTTCTGAAATAAACATTCTATGCTTGTTACATGAAATTTATTGTTATTTAAAACGCAATTCCTTATCAAAGTTAGTAACTTCTTTCCTGTTTCTAATAGAGATTCTATACTTAAAACATTACCTGCTCTGAGGGTACTCAACGGTGACATGCTGAACTCTTATGCCAGTGTCCATATTGAAGAGTACTATCATCAAGACCTAAGAGGTTTCTTGGCACTTTATCAGTACCAGCTTCAAGAGTTCAACTTATTACCTGAAAAGTATATCACACAGAAGAGGTAAGGATCTTCTGTTGTATTTAAAGAAATAATGAAATATAAACATATGATTATATACTTACCACATTGACACTAGTTTGATTAGAAGCAATGTGTCTGGGCATTGATCTACCTGTAGTATTATTCTGAAGATCATGTATATCTTAAAATATGCCAATATGTACTTCGAACATAATTACATAATAGTTACACATCTATTTTAACAATAGTTCTTAAACAATAATTTTTATAAGATTAAGTATCCTCTAAGAATTTATTATTGCAAGGGAATAAAGTTGAAATCATGTGATGTACATGCCATGTGCCATTACATGTTATATTTACATATTACTCCTCCATGTCATCATAGTGGAAAAAGCCTGTAAGTGTTTCTACATGCACCAAGGACAAAAGCTGGGAGTTATTTTAATCTGATATTGAAAACCAATTTCTTTTTTCCCTGACCTAGAATTATTTTTCTTTCCATTAACTAGTTATTTTTCTCAGTCTACATCCTGATCATTACCTCTACTCCTGTCTCTCCCTCATACATGCCACCTCCCCTTCTCCACAGTGTGGGTGGGATCCCCCTTGTGCATTCCCCAACCCTGGCATATCACGTTTCTGAAGGGCTAGGAGGATCCTCTTCTACTGAGTCCAGACAAGGCAGGTTAATGAGAGGAATGAATTCTACAGGGACAACAGATTTAGGGACAGCTCTCACTCCATTTTTAGGGTACATTGAATTCTTAATGCATTACAATCTTTCCATAACAGAATTTAACATTTTTAATTGGCCTAGAAATTACATGAGCATTAGTATTTTTGAATAATGTTTGATTGTTTCACATATTATACCAATATAAAGAGAAAAATGATATGTCCTACCTAACATTTCAGGTAATTACTAAATTATTTCTTCTTCCATTCTTAATTTTGCGATTATAATATAATTTCATCATTTTTTCATTTCTTTTCCTTACTCCAAGCCTTCCCATGCACCTCCTTGAATGGGAAAGGTCTAGAGCGAGAGTCCATCATATTCTCAGAAATATTCGCCCATTAATTATAACAAATACATTGTTAGCCAAGAGAGAAAGACACAAAGACCTCTTTTAAATGCATGGACTCCTTTTTATTTAATATTTATTACAATGGTGTGTTTGTGTATGTGTCTTAATAGCAATAGCATGAGAACATAAGATGTACACACATGCACACACACACAACTAAGTACATAATGCACCTTACTCAGTCTGTATATTGTCATTGTGTTTATATTTTCAGGATTGATCATTTCTGAGGGCTAGACACATGGTATGGTCAGTTTGCTATGAGAGTGTCCAGGAGCCTAAGTCCTATCTCAATTGTCACTATACATTATCAACATATTTCTCTAACATAAGCTCATTTTCCATTAGAAATTTTTATGAATATATTGGTAATTCACATGAAAATTGTCATATCTGTAAATAATTTTTATGTAATAGGAGATAGTAAAAGAAATTATTATTATATTTTAACTGTGTCCATAAAATAGTCTTCAAATAGTGAACTTACCTATTTACTTCTTTATTCTGGGTTAGGGATGGAATAGAGTACCTTTTGCACAATAGACAAGTGTAAAGTGAGCTGCATCCTCCTAAGTAAGCAGGAATAATGGAGGATAAAAGAGTGACTAAGAATGAGGGTCAGGCAGGTCAAATCCTCTGCATTTGTTTAGGCTTTCAAATGAGTAGATGGAACATTGATAAATAACTTAGGAGTGAAACCCAAAATATAGGGAGGCAGAGGCAGGCGTATCTCTGAGTTCGAGGCCAGCCTGGTCTACAAGGTGAGTTCCAGGACAGCCAGGGCTAC
>LR752633.1:49236-69631 GCA_902729485.2 Mus minutoides
GAAAAAGAAAAGAAATACAGCCATTGGTCAAGAGGACCTTAGCCGTTTGCACTTGTTATCTTTGCCATGGATAATAGTTGTCCATGGAAAAACAGAAACAAAAACTTTCCCAAAATATATCTTTGACCATCCAATTCAAATATTCTGTGTAACAAGAGTCAGTGTAGAAAATACTTCTAGTTCATGAATAGCTTCTCCACCTTTATACACTCATTATTTCTCATGTTTATGATAGCAAACCTTTGATTTATTTTTTCATTTTTAACAAAAATACAATGAATCATAATGGACCTAAAATTTTCAGACATTTTGTCTTGATTGACACAGATAATAATAAACCACACTTTGCAGTTTTCCTTAAAATAATATTAAATGGTATATAGATGATTAGAAATAAATTATAATGAAAAATACTCCCAATTCTATGTTCTTCTTTGGCCACATATTAAATTTTATTTTTAAAATCTACCAAAGTTTCTGTATTTGTATGCATCCTTGTACTTATTCAATGTTCCTATTTTTTATTTGTTCAGGGACATTCTCACTCTGCATGCTGCAGACAGACTCTCACAGTACTATAAAGACTTAATGAAACTCAGTCATGAATGCAGACGTGCACATGAACAAGGGGATGTAATTACCACCGAGAGGTCTGCAGCAGAAACCAACAAAAACCATCCAGGCTTTTCAAACACGGACAGCACACTGCAAAACAAGGCCCTTCATGCTCAAACTAACAGTTGTGAGGCAGATTCACCAGCTACTTCTCCAAACCTGTTGGACACTGTCTCCAGAGCTTCTACATCAACCTGTGAAGAACTGAAAGGAAGAAATCAGGAAAAGCTTACGGCGCAGAAGAGTGAACATAGTAGTCTGTCCAACAGCAGATCCCCATTCATAGAAATGAAGGTGGCAGATTCTCCAATGAGTAATCATCACAATGCTGAACAAAGTTCACCAATGTAAGACCCCTTTCCTTAATAGATGTTATACCTACTGTTTGCATGTGTGTGCTGGATACATGTATGTCATGCACACACGTGGATGTGGATGCTCATGCCAACAGAGGACACTGGGTGTCATGTCCTATCACTGTCTTGTTCTCTAGTGACAATGTCTCTTACTGAGCTTATAGCTCTGGTGGCAGCCAGCAAACACAGGTCATCTGTCGCCCTGTCTTGATCTACTACAGCACTGGAATTACCATGTCATATGGCTATCTATACCTGGCTCTTTATGTGGTTGCTTGCGACTATAGCTCCCAAATTTTCTCAGCAAGTGCTGTTTTCCACTGACAGATCCCCAGAAAGAGAACCATGATTACTATTCCTAATAACTGGTCATAGTTGTTGGTAAAATCTAGTAACTAGGTAATTTAAATCTATATTATTTTTATATTGATTCCCTTAACTACTTTTCATAATATAAACAAAAAACTTATCATAGTAGAAATTAATTTGGTTAAATTTAGGCAGGTTTAATTTGTTCCCTAGGATTATTTAATTTTGAATGAGTATGAAACTGTTTTTGTGCTTCCAAACTAGATACATAAAATTATTTTAATAAAATTTAGAATATGTCCTAAAATAATTAATTCCAAATAATCAAATTATTTCATCCTCTGAAATATGTCTTTATAAGTTCCACTGATCGAGTAAACATGTAATAAGTATGTATGTGAGATATTTGCATGTATAAGCAATAGATTTCTCTATCATAACAGCTCTGGAAGGTAATTAATCACATCAGATACCTAGTAAGCAGTACTTTCCTTAAAAAGTCTCCTGGAGTTCTGTAACTGTTGACTCAGTAACGAGGGCTTTGGCTCTGGCTGTCAGCCTCATGGTTTTCTGTGTTTTTAGCCTTAGTGTCAGATCAGCAAGATTCAGCTTCTCCTGTAAGAATTGGTGTTAAACAGACCAGAGCCAATATCATGGGGGCTGTTTTGCTTTTCCTGTCTTTATTCTAGTAGATGTCTGTGAAAACCGTGATTTTTTTTTCTTTTTTGGAAGATAGGTTTGCTTGATACATTCAGATGTACATAAGATGGTTATTTCCTACTGTAAAAATATTTAAAAATGCTTTGATAACTTTTGAGAATTTCATCCTGCTCTTTCTAGACGCTGGCCCTCCTTTTAACTCCACTCCAACTTTGTATCTTCTTGGTTTGTTGTTGTTGCTTCTTTATCTTCACTCCAGTTTATGAAGACGTTAAGATGATCTGTACTTAGATCTTCTTGACAGACAGGTGATAAGGACAACAGCCAAATGATTTTAACATGCATTAATGAAGACAAGAAAATAGAGATATACCAAAGACCTAAAAGGGAATAACAATAACAGCTACAACAGGAGCAACAACAAAGAAAAGAAAAAAGACATCAAGGTTTGCTGCACTTGGCTTCAGGATATCCAGCTCACCTTAAATCCCTTTTCTAAGGGAGATTCTCACATACTAAGCTGAAGTCGGCTTTTTATTCATGATTTTTCACTCAGTAAAACAAATCTGATGATGACAGAGCTGTTTTTCTCAACAATCCTGTGAGTCCATGTTGAGAAGAACTTACAGTCACCCTTCTTTCTTCCTTTCAATATGGTGAAGAGTGACTCTATGTCAGTTCCACTCAGGGAAATATCCTTGTACTCTTTTGCTTCCCTGGGGGAATGGGGAAGAATAAGAAAATCACAGTATCAATTCCTATAGGAAAAATTCATAGTTGCCTTCAGTATATCTGTAAACAAATATAAGACAATGGGCTAACTCAGTCTAGTTTTTATTGGATATTTTATTCATTTCCATTTTAAATGTTATCCCATTTCCTGGATTCCCCTCCACAAACTCCCAATCCCATCCCCCTTCCCCTGCTTCTATGAGAGTGCTCCCACACCCACCCACTTACTCCAACCTCCCCTCTCTGGCATTCCCCTACAGGGTGCATCAAACCTTCACAGGACCAAGGGCCTCTCCTCCAATTGATGCCTAACAAGGCCATCCTCTGCTACAGCTGGAGCCCTGTGTTGCTTCATGAGTACTGTGGTTGGTGGTTTAGTCTCTGGGAGCTCTGGCGGGGGGTGGGGGGGTCTAGTTGGTTGATTTTGTTCTTCTATGGGATTGCAAACGCTTTCAACTCATTTAGTCCTTTCTTTAACTCCTCCATTGGGGACCCTGTGCTCAGTCCAATGGTTGATTGCGAGCATTCCTCTGTATTTGTCAGGCTCTAACAGAGCCTCTCAGGAGACAGCTGTATCAGGCTCCTGTCAGCAAGCACTTCTTGGCTTCTTGGCATCAGCAATAATGTCTGGGTTTAGTGTCTGCATATGGGATGGATACCCAGATGGGGCAGTCTCTGGATGGCCTTTCCTTCAGTCTCTTTTCCACACTTTGTCTCTGTATTTTCTATAGACAGGAGACATTCTGGGTTGAAAATTTGGAGATGAGTGGTTGGCCCCATACCTGAAACTGGGGCCTTGCCTAACCTCTGGATCTGGTCTCTACAGAATCTCCTTCCCCTTTGTTGGGCATTTCAGCTAATCTTATCCCCATTGGGTCCTGGGAGACTCTTGCTTTCCTGCCATCTGTCACTTTCGAGTGGCTAACCCCCAGTTCCCCATTTCCTCCATTGCTACATATCTCTGTTCAAATTTCTGACCCTCTGTATATCACCTGTCTCCTAGCATACCTGAACCTGCCCCCCTTTTTCCTCCTCTCCCTCCTTTCTTCCTCCCAACCCCCTTCCACCTTCTACCTCCCCTGAGTATTTTGTTCCCCCTTTTAAGAAGGACTGAAGCACCCACCCTTTGATCTTCCTTCTTGAGCTACATATGGTCTGTGAATCGTAGCTTGGGTATTATGAGCTTTTAAGCTAATATCCACTTATTAGTGAGTACATACCTTGTGTGTTCTCTTGTGACTGGGTTACCTCACTCAGGATGATATTTTCTAGTTCCATCCATTTGCCTAAGAATGTCAATGTATTTTCTAGAAGGCCTTTCAGCTTTTACTGCTCATACTTCACATTTTTTTTTCAGTGTTGGACATTGAATCCAAGACCTTGTACATATTAGGTGAGCATTCTATCACTGAGCTACATCCTAACCATTAGTTAAAAAAAAAACTACTTTAAATTTACATACACCGAATTAGGATTTACTGTGGCATTTTCAGACATAAACTGGTTGTTTCCTTCTTCTCTTGGTTCTGTCACCTCTTTTAGCCTCCTGTCTTTCTTTCTTTCTTTCTTTCTTTCTTTCTTTCTTTCTTTCTTTCTTTCTTTCTTTCTTTCGTTCTTATTAATCATTTTATTCATTTATATTTCAAATAATATCCCCTCTTCCTGATTCCCCCTCTGCAAACCCCCCATCCAATCCCCTATCCCCTTTGCCTCCATGAGGGTGTTCCTTCACCCGCTCACCCACTCCTGCCTCAAGGTGCTGTAGAATGCTAGCTATCATCCTCCTACACTGGGACATCGAGCCTCCCCTCCCATTGATGTCAGAAAAGGCCATCCTCTGCTACATATATATCTGGAGTCCTGCCTCCCTCCATGTTTAGTCTCTGGTTGGCAGTTTAGATCTTGTGAACTCTAGGTGGTCCGGTTAATTAATATTGTTCTTCCTATGGGGTTGCAGTCCCCTTCAGCTCCTTCAGTCCTTCCCCTAGCTCTTTGATTGGGGTCCTCATGCTCAGTCCACTTGTTGGCTATGGGTATCTGCATCTGTATAAGTCAGGTCTAAGTAGAATCTCTCAGAGGACAGCTAATCGTGGATCCTGTCAGCAAGTACTTCTTGGCATCAGCAATAGTGTCTGTGTTTGTTGTTTGCAGATGGGATGGATCCTAGGTGGGGTAGTCTCTGGATGGCATTTCCTTCAGTCTCTGCTCTATTTGTGTGTGTGTGTGTGTGTGTGTGTGTGTGTGTGTGTGTGTGTGCATTTCCTTTAGAGAGGAACAATTCTGGGTTAAATTTTTTGAGATTAGTCCTGTACACTTTCAAGTCAAATCTTCTGTTATCCTCCTCTCTAACCTCAACATGTTGCATTTTCATTCATGGATTCATGGCCATATTCATGTATTTAAGCACTAAAACTGGGATCCTAATAACAAGAGAAAACATGCCATGTATAACTAAGTTATAGTTATCTTAATATAATAATTCTTGCTTTATCTGTTTTCCTATAAGTCTTATCATCCCATTTTCTATATGTTCAAATAAAATTATGTTGCACGTATAACCATATTTTGCTATCTATTCATTTACTGCTGGATATCTGGGCTAACTCTATTTCTTTTTTATTGTGATGGAGATTCCCTTATCTATCGCAGGTAGGCCTTTTACCCAGAAAGTTCCTATTCCAGGCTCCCAAATTCTCAGATTACAGTAATGAATACTTATACCAGGCTTATTCTCCTTATGTCTATTATATTGTATCATATTCTTTTGAGATATCCTCATTTAATTTCATTCAAAAGATAAATGAATGGAGAAAGAATTGTATAAATGTGATTTAAACCTTTAGCACCTTTTATGAACTTTGGTTTATTCTACAAGGTGAAAATGATTTTCAGAAATTCTAATATTTTCCTGAATATTAAAACTATGATGTCTTGGTTACTTTTCTATTGCTTTGAAGAGACACCATGATCAAGGCAGCTTACGAAAGAGAGCATCGAGTGGGCAACTTGATTAAGGTTTCAGAGGGAGAGTCCCTGACTACCATGATGGGAAGCAGGGAGGCAGGCAAACAGGCATGGCAATGGAGTAGAAGCTAAGAGCTTACATCTGGTCAGAAAGTTGAAGTTAGAGAGGATGGCTTGGCCTAGTGTGTCATGTCACAACTTCTTCAGCAAGGCTGCACCTCTTAATGTCTCCTAAAACTGTGTCCTTAAATAAAGACCTAATATTTGAATACATTAGCTTATTAGGGTCCATCTTATGCAAACTACTACATATGCATGATTTAGATTTGACCAGAAGTTTTAGCCACTAACTTCAATCATATAGTCAGGGCAAAAACAGATTAGAGGATTATTCTGGCTGTAAGTAAAATGGTGGTGACAAAGGTGATGATGGTAATGATGATGATGTAGATGGTGATGAAGGTGATAGTGATGGTGGTAGTGGTGATGATGATTATGATTATTGTAATCATGATGGAAAAGTAAAGCACCAATAGAAAATAATTTCTTTATGTATCTTAATTCCCTTCAAATATAGTTTGAGGAAAAAATACATGGTTATATCTGAGAGACTCTATTACTTAATGCCATTTTTTGTAGATGAATATCATAAAGAAAAAGAAATTTACATTTATTTTAACAATTGTGCTAATTTCTCTCTCTATTATTAAATAACCATAAGAAAAGCAATTTACAGAAGGAAGTGCTTATTAGGGACTTAGAGTTCCAGAGTGATAAGAGTCCATTATCACCTCAGTGGGGAAATGTGACATCATACAGACATGGTGTCTAAAGCATCAAGCTAAGAGCTCCATTGTAAAGCACAGGCAGGAAGCCAAGAAAGCAAACTGGGAATAACACGTGGCTTTTAAAACCTCAAAACTTCCCCCAGTGATTTCTTCCTGTGAGACTGCACAACCAATTAGGGACCAAACATTCAAAACTCTAAGAGTTGGAACATTCCATTCAAATCACCACATTTCGTTCCTTGGCACCAGAAATCTCATAGCTATCCCATACTATAAAATGCATTTATTCGAACTTCAAAAGTCTCTATAATCTTTTAGTCCCAACACTGTTTAAACATCCAAAGTCCCTTTGGAGACCAATGAAATCTCCTAATTGTAGCTTCTTGTAAGATTAAACAGCAATTACATACTCCCAACATAAAAAATGGCACAGGATAGACATTTCCATTCCAAAAGGCATTCCAAAGAGGGCATACAAAAGACATACTGGACCAAAGCAAGAATCAAATCTAGCAGTGCATACTTCTACAACTCCATCTCTGATGTCAAAGTACTCAATGTTTCCTTCATCCCACCCTTGCTGCCAGCAACCCAAATATCTCTCTTGGGCTGGTACTTCCATTATGTGAGGCTTCCTTGGCATATATGCCATGGCTCCATCATCTACCAGTATATCCACTGCAACCAAGACTTCACTTTCACAGCTTCAGAAATAGCTTCTGGAGGCTTCCACACATGACTGCCCTGCCATGTACTTCACCTCATTCAGGTCTCTAAAATGGCAGAAAATTCTATGACTCCATAATTTGTATATCTTTCATGACTCTAAAATGTGAGAAAACCATTATATGTTTGAAGCATGTAATTTTCTTTCTTTCTTTCTTTCTTTCTTTCTTTCTTTCTTTCTTTCTTTCTTTCTTTCTTTCTTTCTTTCTTTCTCAGGGATTTACAATTAGGAGATTGCCTTAAGTCTCAGAAGAGACTTTGGCCTTTTAACTAGTATTGAGATTGAGAGATTATGAGAACTTTGGCATCACACTAAATGCAGTTTTCATCACAATGAGGATCCTGAGAAGCAGGAGGGTGGAGTATGTTGGTTTGGGTGTGACTCGCTTATATCAGACATTTGAATACTGGGTTCTCAGTTGGCAGTGCCCATTAGTCAGCTTTGGAGGTAGGCATGACAGGTTGGGATAAGTCTTTGGCCCCTTGAATGATTTTGCAGAAGGTTTTGTTTGTTGTTTATTTCTTGGAGCAGAAAGTTCCTTAGGAATTTTACTTTTGGACTTTAGAAACTTGGCTGGATGGCTTTGCCCTTTGGATACCCTGCCCTGTGTTCCAAAGCAAATCAAGCCTCCTCTGGGTCTCCTGACTTCTCTCAGTACAAGCCTTGGCCTCAATATTGTTCTTTTTTTTTTTTTTCTCTTCAAACTGCATATTTTTTTCTGTCCACTTGATCTTTTTCATTGTAGATCTGAATCATAGCGATTCCTAGTAACTGCAAGGCAGGATCAATATTAAATTCTTTTACAATTTCCTTTGCCAAGAAATTTAGACCATTACTTTTTAGATTAAGCCTTAGGAAGGTGCTTAGGACAAGGACAAAAAGCAGTGACAGTTTTTGTCAAAATAAAACCACAATATTTTCTAATCCAGTTGCTAATATTATTCTCCTTGGAACCTCATCGGCCTGGGTACCCAAGCTCCTCAAAGATGGTCCATTAATTTCTGTTTACAGCATTCACATACTATTCTAGTTCAAAGTTCCAAAGTTATCAATATTCCATCAAAATCCTTACCTTAGTCATGAAGTAGCCCACTCCCTGGTACCAACTTCTGTAGAAATAATTTTCTATTGTGAGAATACACCATAACAAGGGGTTTATTTGAGGGTAATGGCACCAAAGAGATAAGAGTCCTTCATCATTAGCTCAAGACAACAGGGCATCAGGGAGTAATGGTGTCTTGAAAAGAAAGCTGGGAGTGTACACCTAAAATCTAGAGACTTAGTATTTATGTGCTCAACTATGAGGAGCATATCATTCAGTCCAGCCGAACGAGCAAAAAGTTATTGCAAACTCTGTCAAGGAAACGTTAAGGAGTGGATTTGCTTTTCATATACCTTTTAAATCAAACACAGAACTCCTACAAGAAGTTAACATAGAATTGCTATCACTTTCATTATACTTTGTACCTTGTTATAATTTCTATAATAAGCGGTGAGAAAGAAAACTAATTCCAACGCAGGAAAGGAACTTAGTGCCTAAAATTTGCAAATAGCCATGGGCTGGGACATGTTAGAATGTTCTAGTGAGCCTATACATGAGCAGTGCCCTTTCAGGTATCCAAGAAGCAAAGGGAAGTTGGTAAAACAGCTCTTAGGGTCTTTCCTCTTGCCATGGAGAATGTGAAGAATGTCATTTTTTTTCTTCCTTTCTAAGACAACCCATGGAGACAAGCACCTAACCCTTCTTGGCCAAGCCCATATTAGTTTCTATACTTTTGGAACCCTTCTTCTTTACCATCCCTACCCACTCTGGAACAATGCCCTCACTGTGTAGAAGAATCTCTGTAACATCTGGTGCACGCCTTTAATCCCAGTACTTGGGAGGCAGAGGCAGGAAGATTTCTGAGTTTGAGGCCAGCCTGGTCTACAAACTGAGTTCCAGGACAGCCAGGTCTATACAGAGAAACCCTGTCTCGAAAAACAAACAAAACAACAACAATAACAACAAAAAGCTATTAAAATTCTTTCAGAAGCTAAATCCCTCTCTGAACTTTTGGCTCATTCTCTCTTTCAGATTGGATATCCCTACTACTTTACATTTATGACTATCTTTAAACCAAGAAGGAATTTTGTTTTTAAATAAGGTTGTTTATATTTATGTACAGGCCACAAAAACCTCCTTTTTATGTATGGTTTTAAAGTTATACAAGAGTGGTGTATTCATATAATTTTCTCCACTTGTAACTCTTCCTGTGTCTCATTTACCCATTATCAAATTTATAAATTTGTAAATATATATATATATATATATATATATATATATATATATATATATATATACACACACACACACGTGTGTGTGTGTATAAGTACAACCTGATTTATCTATTTAATAATGTTCCTATGCATCTAGGACTTAAAATTTGTGATTAGATAACCTATCAAGGGCTCACTCCTGGATAATACTAATCTACCCTCTTTCCTCAGGAATGTATTATCTGCACGTCTTCATTTAGGGGTGAAGTCTTGCAAGATTATTCTCACCTGCAATGGCATACCAAGTGTTGCTAGCATGTTGGTGGTCCAATATAAACACCAATATTGCTGAAATTCCCTGAGTGTAGTTTCCCTGTGATATATAGAACACCATATTTTCAGCATCTTATCAAGATCTCTCATTTACCTTCTGGGTATGGATGTACACTAAAATAGTTTTCTCTTTCTGTTTTTAGCAAGGCAGCTATAGTAATCCAAGCACAATGGCGTAGTTACGTTGCACACAGACAGATTAATTGCTCTGCAAAACTGCATCCTACCACAACAGAACCCCTGCAAGATCCCTTCATCAATAACCAGACTACTTCCAATGAAGAAAGAAGAAAAACTAATATGAATATTCAAGAACAGAGGGAGAAGGCTGCTCTTCGTATTCAGGTTAATTCAAACTTTTGATAGCAGAGTTGGTCATAAAAATGTATTTCTCATCTTTTGCTCAGTGTTTTAAAGTTAATTGAATTTATTTCACACTTGCTTGGATTTACAGGCTGCAAGCTAGGTAACGGGGACTATCAAGACTGTAAATAACAGTCCTTCAATCTGAAATACTGTGACCTTTAGTGTTGTTGAAGCTAACCCATACAATGGTCTTTAAAATTCTCATTGTACTAAGTCCTTTACTTCTTTGATTTGATTGATTTCAAGATATTTCATGAGGTTATTAGAAAATGGATTGCTTCCTGCTTTGTTTCTCAGTTTGTTTGTAGTTGATATAAAGGAAATTTAGTAATTTTTTTAGACCTTTCCATTTATTTTTATCTGCTTTTAGTTTATTTTAATGGAGAATTTAATATGTGCATATAACAAACTTTTATCAAATCCAGCCCCCAATTCATCTTTCCATGTCCCTGTTCATCTTTCCCTCTCCAATTTATGTTCTCTTTTTAATTATCCACTCAGTTCACTTAGTACTTTTCCTATAGCTAATAATAATGTTCAGCAAGGTAGCAGAATACAAAATTAACCAGAAAGCAGAAGTCTAAGTTGATTGTCTCTGTCCTTGAGTCTATGTCATATACATAGGTTAAACAATTCATGCATCAATAAATGACAATGACTTGATTGTGATTGATCATGTTGATGTGTTCTTGAATTTAGTGTGCAAGTATTTTATCGATAATTTTTATATTTATATTAATAATTAATTAGAGAGATTGGACTATCATTATGTTGTTGTTGATACATATTTGATTTTGTTATTTGGAATGATAAAAAGAACTCTTCATAGAAAGAATTTGGAAATGCTCCTTTCTTTTTGATTATGGAATAACTTGAGGGGTACTGATGTGAGTTCTTTGAAGGTCTGGAAGAATACTATACTGAATCTATCTGGCCTTGAACAATTTTTAAATGGGAGATTTTAAATTACTGTTCCCAAGCACTACAATCGCAATCTAATATATTTCTCAAATCATCTAAGATTTTAGTGAAAGCTTGTAATTTGACCAAATTGATAGCTATGCTAGAAATATATTTGAAAAGTGTAACAAAATGTAAAGTTCTTCAAATGCCTGCTATAATTACAAACTTAGAAGTCTAGAAGTGAGAGTGAAAGGAGGAATTCTGGGAGTAGAAGTATAGATCCAGTGGGCCCAGTGCCGAGAAAAATGGCAGAAAATAGGGGATGTGTGACTCAGTCAAAAGCAAATGCTCAGTAAACTGCCAGAGGAAAAATACTACACTGTATGCTAATTGGCAAAATAAATAAATGAACAAATAAATAAATAGGCAGATAAACATGTGAAATACTTGTCTTAGCACCATCAATACTAGATTTCAAAATAAATTTTAACATGATTACCCTTTAATTTTATTTACTAACCATGAAGCGTTTGTACAATGTAGTTCACCATTAAAAACAAAAGCAACTAAAAAAAAAAAATCAATCAATGCTCTTTTAATGTTACATGATCTCTAAAATTTATTTATTTATTTCATGTATATCAGTACCCTATCTGCATGTGCCAGAAGAGGTCATCAGATCCCATTTTACAGATGGTTATGAGCCAACAACCTTGTCGTTTCTGGGAATTGAACTCGCAACTTCTGGAAGAGAAGCCAGGGCTCTTAACTGCTGAGGCGTGTCTTCAGCCTCTTTGTATGATCTTTAATGTCACATAACTTTCTGACTTGGAAAACTAAGCTCATCCTTTCTATTTCTTTCATAACTATCACTGACTGATTCAAATAAGCTGTTCTCACACTTCTCTGCAAACTGATTCAATCTGCTCTCTCTCTATCTATCTCTATCTCTATCTCTATCTCTATCTCTATCTCTATCTCTATCTCTATCTCTATCTCTATCTCTTTCTGCCTCTCCTGAATTGCTCAGCTTGACCTCACACTAATTCTAGCAATCTGTTCAAATCTTTAGCTCTTTATTTTCAGGCTTCTTCTGTCTTTATCTGTGTGTAGCTTGTTCTCTCTCTGTAACCTGTCTTTGTGCAGCTCTCCTAGTAAACCTACCTTCTCCTTCTTTTCTCTTCTCTCTACTGCTCTTTCTTAAGTAGCTTTCCTTTCAGCTTCTCCCTGTCAGAGTTGGAAATATTCTATTCTGTTAAATATTTTTCTGATTTGTTTGACATGCAATTAGATATCACTCTCAAACATAAGAACATCCTTATGCAAACTAATTTTATCTTCACTGTTTGGAATTAAAAGTGTGTACTAAGGGCATGTTTGTATTCTAGCCAGAGAGATTCAAGATTCATGCTAAGAGCTGAGCCACACCCCAACTAGAAACAGGATATTTCAGTAAATATACAATCTCAGGGTTCATAGTGTGATCAATTATCCTTCAACATATGATCATTACTATACAAAAATTTACATTTATTATTAAATGTACATTATACAATTTAATATATAGCAATCATGCATAATTTTATTTTATTTTTGTTAGTGAGTACATATAGGATGACCATGATCATCTGTCTTCCCACTGGAATGCAAGCGTCCATTGCAGTTTTATAAAGTCACCAGTGGGTACATTATAACTCAAGGCAATGCCACACGCCCTTCTCTGGATCTACCTATATAAAGTGGTTTACTATTGAGGGGTATTGTCCCTTAACTAATTTCTCTATCTTTGCTTGGCTGTTGATTGGTCCATTCACATTCTGACCCAGTGAAGTCACAATATTTGTTTAGACCTTGTGATTACAGTGGCACTTATTTGCCCAGAGGACATTTTTCAGCCCTTTCTGTACTGAATCCAGGCTTTTATGGTCTTTCTACAGTCTCCTCTGTTATGCCTTGACTCTTGGAGGAGATGACATACATAACTTAAGTATGTACACTCAATAATCACTCATTCTCAGCACCTTATACATCCATCAGTCTCTACTTTCATTGCAGATCGCTGGGAAGAGAGACTTCTCTTGTTAAGTCTATGTGACTATTTTCTATGGGTATAAACATATATACTAAAGTGATTTCTTGCAATGTCAATCTTACTGAGCAACAGAGTTAACTTGAAACTTGGTGTTAATTGTCAAAAATCCTAAGCTCAATTAGAAATCCACAGGTTAGGTAAAAGACATATTAGCAAGAAGTAAAGAATTAAAAAAATAAGTTTAAAAAATAAATGAGAATATAGTCCCTTTTGCACCCTCAGACATAGTGCATGCTTATCCTTGAAATGAAGCATCTGAGAATGGAAACTGAAGGGATTTTGTTGTTTGTATTTTGAGATAAACTAATGATTCTGGCTTCAACCTCATTATGTTGCCAAAGCTAGCTTTAAATTCCTGATGTGCTTGCAATAGACTTCCAGATATGGGAATACATGCAAATAAATACCATCACATCCATGCCAACCTTACTCATTACTACTTCTAAGTTTATGTTGGGGGAAGCTAAGTTGTATCGGTTACTGGAGAGATTTGTTAGAAACAACTTTCTTCCTTTCAGAGAATGTGGGACAGGAAATGAAAGTGGTAGAAAAGACAGTGCTTGAGAAGAAAGTCACAAGGTTGAGAGGAAGAATTCAATGTCCACATCAAAATGTGAATAATGGATATGTGTGGGCCTGTGTACCAGAGGCTTTCCACGGAGATCTCTGGCCCAGTCTGATGCTAGACTTCTGGTGAAGGGTAGCGAGTGAGGGCAGGGAGGGGCAGTCTTTTCAGCCACTTCTGCTGCTGCAGTTGGCTCCACCTCCTTCTCTGCTGTGCCTTCCGGATTACTAGGCTACTCCATTCTGTGCTGCCCTGCCTTGCAGTGAGTCAGGCTGTGTTATGGGCCACAAGAACTAATTAGTGAGGAGTGCGGTAGAGCTTCAGGAGCTTCAGGAGAGCAGACCTCTTCCTAAGTGTTACAACTCTAAGGGCAGAAGGCTCAGACAAGAGTAGTTCTCATACACCTCTAATCCTTCTGGATAGGATTCTTATATACAGTTTTGGGGTGCATCAGGGTCTGACAACAGGTACCTCTCATTGGCTTGGTCTGAGAGCTTTGGCGAAACCTTATTTGCATGTGGGGGGACTTGGTGCTGCTCTTTCATGACTGATGGCCACATACCTTTCTGCTGGGGGGCTTTAGGAGGCTGTAGCTTATGTGACAGGGCCAGAGACCCAGGAGGGATGGCTGAATACCTGTTGTCTCATGCAGGTGGAATTCACCACCTAGTGGGTCATCTGAGTTCCAGACGTTTGCTCAACGGGGACCAGGCTCTCTATGTACAGCCCACCACCCCACAGATGGCTAGAGGAGTTGAATAAGAGAGAGAGAACTGGTCTTTCTGCAGTGTTGCAGATCAGTAAGGCTCCTATCCTTAAGCCAGGGAGACTCAGAGGTTTTGGAGTAAAGATGGAAACAATGAAAGGCTGAAGTTTCTACACTTCAATAACTACTTAAATACTCAGTAACTAATTCAACCATTAACCTCTGCCTTCCTGGCTGAATCAAGCTAGAGAACCTTCATTACCTTCTGTCAGAGAAAACAGGGGAGTCATAATGAAAGAGGTTTAAGGACTTGATTCTTCATTTGTTAAAAATCCCATAGCTACAGATACAGAAGTGGCACTGTGTGGGACTGTACTTCCTGTGTCTGCCTGTATCAACATTCTAAACATTCTGCCCATGACAGTATGTACTGACAGAGTTATTAATAATAGTCAGTTTAGCACAGCTTCTATTTGTCCAAAAAGTGCTAGGCATTGCAGGACTTTTCTATATGTTTTACTGTGTCCTGAAGAAGTATTTGACCTTTTAATTTTCATAGGTTAGCTATAGGATGAGAATGCAGTGCACATCTATACATTGAGTCTTTGGATATTCTCTTTCTATAATGAAATTGTCATAAATTGCTTTCCTGCCCCTCATCAGTATTATACTATATCATTTTCAGCTTCTGTGCGTTTGCTGTATTTAGTTTGTCTATTTTCAGTCCCTACCACTATTAGAAGAGAAAATCCATTCAAATAGGCTTTTTTTTTCATTCTTTAAGCTGTACCATGTGTGCATGGCACATGGCAGAGATTTCATAAAGTTCAAAATCCATGGTCTTTACTGACCCAGACTTATATATGATGGATCACATGACAGAATACTGATCCTTCATACCACTGCTTCATCCAGTCACCTTAAAATTACATTTATATCTTTAATTTTTAAAATTTATTCAACTCTATATATTCATCTCATCTATTTTTTCTATCTCTCCTCCACCCTCTCAACGTTGGAGAATAGCATGTGTTTGCTTTATAGTCAAGGAAATGGAGAGCATCAGATATTTTTTGATTGGAGGTTGCTGCTGTAGAAAGGGCTCGTGAATGGACCTAGTGTTGGAGCAATCTGATTAGTTGGCAAAACATAGGAAGCACTCTTCAATGAGTCCTCCACTGGGATAAAAGCAGGGGAGCTATCAGTCTACTGACAACTCTCCATGGTTCTTGACCAGCTGCTTAGGTTTTGATTCAGCTTCCTGGGTTCTTTTCTGAGAAGTATGTGGTCTGACTTCTGAGACTGGTTGTTGCAGATGTGGGTTATATCTGTCCTTGGATACAGCCCAGTCACTGTGTATATTCTGTTTCTCAGGGTAGCAAAATGACAACAATATTAATGTTATAAAACTGCTCTAAAATACTTTTTGCAGTCAAATTTGTCTTTGGGGTTTGCTTTTTAGTTTACAATCAAATAAACCCATTAAAAAATGACCTTAATAACTTGTGGAGTTATACACCCAGTGTGAATCATATTTTCATTTTCTAATTGATTCTTGTTAGATCGTATATATTTACTTTAGTTTTTAATACTTTAGTTCTTAACATTTTATTTTGAATATGTACATAGTTCCAAACTCATATTTAATAAACAAAGGTTGAGTATTTAGAGTATTAAAGCTTTATCTTATTAGTTTCAAGACAGGGCCTCGTACTCTAGACTGACCTAAGGCCTCACCAAGATCCAGTCTTGACCTCCTAATGCTGGAAAATTTGAGCTTCTGCTTGTGTACCATTTAACAGTAATATATAACTATTTTTAAAAATGAATTTTATACTTTTGTATTTTTCTTAATGTAAAATGAAAACAATTCACTTCAATATTTTCATGTTCCGCACCATTTGTTTTATACCTCATGTATCCTAATGCACATTCTCCAGCTTTGTATGAATATCATCTATTCTCTGGAGGTTTATTGTACACAGGACATAGGTTGGGGAGCTTCTCTATTCCAGGATTATTAAATTTTTTAGTTTTATTAGTTCTATCATTCTGTGCTGACTTAATTTCTTTCCTGAAACTAATTTATTTTGGGCCATGATACCATCTACCTAACATGGTCATTTAAATACACTGGGGTTTTTCTAAATGAGCTTAGCTTTAAACATAACGATTTGAAAATGAGCAAATTTGACCTTTTAAAAATGTCTTTCTTCTTAGTTCAGAATGAGTCCTGGAGGAATTGTCAGATAATTGATTGGTTGACCTGCATGTGCAGTAGAGGGAGGGTTAAGGATTCTTCTCTGCTTACCATGAAGGAAGTCTCGAGAGATTCAGACACACGAGGTTATTTAATTTATCTTGTAGTCATAGTGTCACATAAAGTTCAAAAAACAGATTATTGAGCCATTAAACTAAGTTCTAAGATGTTTTATCTCCCTAATGGGATAACATAGAGAATCTGGTTTAGGGTTTGATCTGTAACCCTGCATAACATACTTCACATTTTTGTTCAGGCAGTTTGGAAGGGCTTTATTTTACGAAAGAAACTGGCGACCGCCCTAGAGGCTATCAAAGACGAAGAATCTGGAGAAGAATATGAAGAAATAGATTTAGAGGATTTTGAATTTGATGAGGTAAGTGCCAACTGCATCAAACAGACATTGTTCCGGTAAATACTTTTCTAGGGTGTTTTAATGCTAACTCCTTAGCTAGTTGCTGCACATGTTGTACATAACATCATCCTTGGAGACACGCTGGCAATTTTTGTATTCTGAGCTCCATTCAAAGATGGCTAGTAATATTAATAAAAATTAATAGTAATAGTAAGTAATAACAGTAATACTAATAATAAGATGGGTACCACTGCTCTTTTCTAATCTTTTCCTAATCTTCCTTCCTAGTTTGTACAGTCTATAAAGGGCAATGGAATGGTTACAAGACATTTTGTCCTCTTGACAAGATTCTCTGAAGGTTAGCCTTACTTATCCACATTGGAAAGGTCAGGGAAAAGCATGATAGAGCACTATCATGTATTTGACCTTATTCAAATTTGCACTTGTCTCAACTTTTAGCCTGAGTCTTAGTAAGCTTGGATTGCAGGTGGCAAACACTTGGCGTCATTTCCTTCATCTCCTTTAAGTGGAGCAATTCCTTAACTCTTTGTATTTCATGATTATGATACTTTAAGTGAATACAAAACTCCCCACTTACTCCCACTTACTTTTGCTAGGAAAATATGAAGTGGAAAATTCCAGATATAGGTAAACAATTTATCAATTGTGCAAAATCCTGAGCAGGGTAATGGTGTCTCCAACCGTCAGTCTCCACCCTGTCTGAGATATGAGAGATCTGCTTTGCTGTTTGTGCTATATGTCTACAGCACATGCCGTACCTGCTCACAAGCTACTTCATGCTGTTTTAATTATCAGGCCAAACCATACATGACTAGAAAGATTGTATTCAAATTAGGCTTATTTCATAGTTGTAGTTGGAAGTGCAAAATTAATTGTACTGGTAATTTTATAATATCATCTAAGAATGTCCTGTTTTATTATTCAATATTGCTTTAAACCTCATATAAATAATTAATAAAATAAATTTTATCACAGCTATGCCTTTATATATACAAGAAAACAGTAAATATAGGGCTTGATGATGACCTCGCTTTCACGTTCTCAGTGGTGCATGATAGGGTCTCTGATCTCTCTCTACTCAATGGCCCCAACAAGTAATTGCAATTCCATGACTGCCTTTAACATAGTGACACATTGTTATTTATCATTGGAAAATTCATTTTTAATGATTAATGTCCAGTTATTTTGAAAATAAGTTAATTGCTTTTCAAAGTATATTAATAGCTTAAATGTAGTATCATTCTAGTATAGCTACCATTGTAAATTTCTCTCTGCTGGTCTTCAAAAATAATTTAGAGAATTTTTGAAAATATGAGTGAATCAGAACCTGTGTTCTCATTGAATCAAATATATTAATAGCTAATTCAAAACAGAAAAATACTACTTTATGATGACCTGCATTTATGAGATACCAGGTTCAGCTCTATTACCATACTGCGAACAGAACGATAAAAACTTTTTGAGTTGTCTATATTTGAAGGAAAGTAATTTTCTTTTAAAGTCATCTGTGTAGCTTAGTTAAATTTGTTCCTTGGTATTTGGTGTATTTGCATGTTAAAAGCATGTCTATAAGTTTTATTTATTTTCACACATTAATTTTTTAGTCAGATACTTTGATGAAATTACTTCTTAAATTAGTGGATAATTTATCAAATTTCTAAATACCTTATATGTATAACTATGTAGTCTACAAACAGGAAAATATTTCTTCTTTTTTATTTCTTATTCTTACATGGTTTAATTTTTCTTGCTTTATTATCTTTATTATGTTTATTAAAATTTGCATCATAGTGATCACAACAAATATCTTTTATTCCATTTTCTGGTTTCAGTATCAAAACTTTTAACATGAATTGTCTAAGTAAAATGATTTCTATTTACCTTCTGTAGAAATGTTATACATTAGGACTGTGTTAACTCTTCTAATATTTATAGATTACAATGAAAGTGGTCATAAAGATTATGTGTTTTTTTAAATTTTATCAAAATATATGTCTATATTATATGTTTGACTTTAATGCATACAATATATAAAATATTAAGCTGCATTTCTTGAGGAAACCAAGATAATTATAGTGTAGTTATGATCATATAAGTAGTTTCACTTATAAAATTTCTTTAGGGTTTGTTTTAAATGTTTACCTTGTCAATTCTTTGTTTTTTGTTTTGGTTTGGTTTGGTGTGTAGGCTGTTTTGGTCTCATACATGTTTTTGAAATGATTGTTGTCTTTATATTTTCACAAAGAATTTACTGTAGGTTTAGTAACTTTCATACATGTCTAGAGATATGTTCAATGTAAACATAAAAGGAATGGAGCTGGGGAGATAGTCCAGTGGTTCAGAGACAAATAATGGTCTTCCAGACAATCCACATGGGAGTCCCAGGACCACAAACCAGTGGCTTACAACCACAACTATTAAAACAGTTCCAGCCAGGCTATCTTGGGACCACAGTCTGGTCCAGTGCACCCGCACCAGCCCAGGGCTTGGGCACAGGCTCTGCGCACTCTCCCCGGGACTCCCCAGGCTATCTTGGGACCACAGGTGAGCAGCTGAATGCAGCATCTGTTCCTGCCCAATCCCCTGCGACCTGAGACACCAGCCAGGACAGAGAAAAAGGCACAGCCCAGGACAGACTCTCCCTTCTGGCCTGCATCAACAACAGGTCTCCTTGGTTAGAGATGGCAGGAGGTAAGCATAAGAACAGAAGCAACAGAATCCAAGGGTACTTGGCATCACCAGATCCAAACTCACCCACCCCATCAAGTCCTAGATACAACAGCACACCAGAAAAACAGGACATGGATATAAAGTCACTCGTCAGGATGATGATGGAGGACTATAAGAAGGAAATACAGGAAAATGCAGATAAACAAGTAGAAGCATTTAAAGAGGAAAAACTTAGAGAGGTACAGGAAAACACAGATAAACAACTAGAAGCATTTAAAGAGGAAATACGTAGAGAGTTACAGGAAAACAATACCAAACAGGTGATGGATTGGAACAAAACCATCCAGGACCTAAAAATGGAAGTAGAAACAATTAAGAAAAACCGAAAGGAGATAACCCTGGAGATAGAAACCATAGGAAAAAAAGCAGGAACCATAGATATGAGCATCAGCAACAAAATACAAGAGATAGAAGAGAGAATCTCAGGCACAGAAGATTCTATAGGAAGCATAGACAAGACAATCAAAGAAAATGCTAAATGCAAAAATATTCTAACACAAAATATCCAGGAAATCCAGGACACAATGAGAAGACCAAACTTAAGGATAATAGGAGTAGATGAGAAGGAAGACTATCAAACTAAAGGGCCAGCAAATATCTTCAACAAAATAATAGAAGAAAACTTTCCATACCTAAAGAATGAGATGCCCATAAACA
>LR750753.1:0-11414 GCA_902729485.2 Mus minutoides
CTCTCTTCCCACTGATGGCCAACTAGGCCATCCTCTTCTATATATGCAGCTAGAGACACGAGCCCAGGGGGTACTAGTTAGTTCATGGTTATTCTTCCACCTATAGGGTTGAAGACCCCTTTAGCTCCTTGGGTACTTTCTCTAGCTCTTTCTTCCTTGGGAACCCTGTGTTCCATCTAAAAGCTGACCGTGAGCTTCCCCCTCCATGTTTGCCAGGGATTGGTATGTATATATATTCTTAAATACATACATACAACCTGCTAAGTCTATATAATGTTACTTACATGTATGTTTTCAAACCTGACCATTTGATATTGGATCACCAAATGATGTTGAAAGACTAAGGAAGACTTTTCACCAGATTTCAGCATTTCTTGATTTCCTATAGCTTTTTTTTCTATATGGTTGAGTCTTCTTTGTCTTTCCTCTGTCAAGCTTAATAGGGCTTAATAAGGTTGTTCTTGTTCATCTTCTGTTTGCAAAGCCATGTTGGTGATATTTTATGGGTTTAGCCTCTTGACATGACTAAGAGACATAATCACACAGCAATATACCTTATCATCTGGGTCTTACAAATTCTTCCCATCCCCATTTTACAATGTTCCCTGAGCATTATATGTGGGAATTGTTTTGCATATGTTTCAACTGGGACTGAATGAAGTTTCCTTGATGAGGGTTTAGGTCTATGTTCATTTGTAGGTATAAGAACAAATATGTATAGTGTAGTTAAGGATTATGCTAATTTACTAAATTGGTGGTTGTTGGTTCCACTCCAAGATACAGTACCTCATTAGCCATGAATACTTGGCTAGGTTTTCAGTATCAGACATGAACACTCACCTTCTTCTTAAGAAGAACTTAAGTCTTATAAAAGTGTCATTGGTTATTACCAAGGGTGGGGATGCTATGACTTCACCTTTGAGATTATTGTTACATGATTGTTGTGGGTTTTACAATTAAGCTGCAAATATGACTTTTATTGATTTCTTTCTTTAGAACCTTTCATAGGTTTTTCTGGTACCATGAAAACTAGTACTCAGGGAAAGTCATTTCAGGACAGGGCTCAGGGGCCATTGGACTCTGGGCTTAAAGTACATGGAACACACATGTAGAGACTTACTTTTCATTCTGGAGGAGGGGAGGCAATCAATGTATAGGTGTAGCCTGTGCTGTTTAGGGGTGTTTTAGACAGCCTTGATCAACAATTAACAAGAGTGCTTCTCTTGCCTGATGTTGGGTTGATGTTAGATGGACTTTGGCTCTTCCAGGGAGCGTTATCAGCCCATTGGAGAAATTTTATTTGAGCTGTATATAGATACTGACTCAAAAACACACGTATTTTTAGGCTATTTTAAAGAAGTTAATTACATGACCTTATGATTTTTCTAGAAATTGTTGCTCTTATTTCTAACTACTCTTTCCAGAGTGGCTGCACTAGTTGACAATCCCTTCAACAATGAATGAAGTTCCATATTCCACACAAACCCTACAAGTTTTGTTTACAGGGGTTTATTGATTTTTTGTTATTCTGACATGCAGAAGATGAACTACTAAATTTGTTTTGATTTGCACTTCCTTAATTGTTCAAAATGATGATTTTTTTTCTACTTTTGAGAACTCTCTGTTAAGGTCACAGACCCCTTTTTAATGTGTCATCATAAATATTTGAGTGGATTTCAGGACTGACAAATTTGGGTAAGTTTCAGATTGTGCCTTTGAAAACATAGTTATTTTTGAACATGTGATTCTTGTCAGAGGGGCCAATGATCAACATGAGACCATGCAGAATTTGTGACAAATCCTCTGGAGAAGAATGAAATTCCATTGTTTTGAAAGCAATAACAATGGAATCCACATTTATTTACTGTGTACAGATTGTACACTGTACTCCTGACAACTAATCAAATCCTGATAGAAAAGGAATATATAATAAATAAGGACAGCTCTCATTCATAGCATTGCAGCCAAGAATAAACTTTCCCAGAACCATGCCATTATGAACTTAATACTTTTAGTGAAAAATCAATCAACGTGCAATATGTTGAATGAGATTGAGCATAAGCTGAGTGACAGAACAGAAACAAAATGCCTCTGTCCCTACCCCAGAGCAGAGTTAACCTCCACTGCTGCTTAGATTTGACCTGTGAAATATATTATAGCCATGTGAAAGAACTGAACTCCGATTTCTAATGAGACACGATGACTACACATACCCCTGGACTATTTCTTCCATTGTGATAGCATCTGAGTGTTTCCTGTTTTTAAAAAATTCAAACAGGAATGCTTTTCCATTAAATTCCTTTAGTGAATTTATCAGTTTATATTATGTGGAATAAAATATCTTTATGTAGTTGTAATGTGTTATAAGATTTTAATTTTCAAAAGCCTGACATAGCAGACTAGAAGTCCCAATAGGAAAATATTGGAATGAATGATTGAAGACAAAGATTATAAATAGAAGTTTCTGGATTAAGATGTGCATTTGGATTTAAACTAAACATAGACATTTTTGCTATGTATTAACATTATTTGAGGCAACTGAGATATAGGCTATATATAAACCCAGCAGCAATATGACCATATAGTTAAGTGTATCTACATTTTATGAAGTGACAGAAAAACAATACAAGCCCTGCCTCTCTTTAAGCTGCTTGGATGAGTGTATGTGGTATTGAAGGGCAAATGGAATCTAACATATATATAGAGAAAGAGAAATCAATCAACTCTTGTTTGTTTTAGTTTGAGAGCAGTGCCTTTCTTTTTTCAAGACAGGGTTTCTCTGTGTGTTGTTCTGGCTGTCCTGGAACTCACTCTGTAGATCAGGCTGGCCTTGAACTAAGAAATCCTCCTGCCTCTGCCTCCCAAGTGCTAGGATTATAGGTGTGTGCCACCACTGCCGGGCTAGTGTCTTTCTTTTGAACCATGATTTCTTCTTGAAAAATGTCTTGAGTGAATTTAGATGAGTATTCTAGTTTCATCAGGGTAGATTATAAAACTTAGTAAAAATAAAATCATGTCATTTGTTAAAAAAATAATCTAAACATGTTGAGTAAATAAATGAGAATCAGAAAGAGCCACATTACATTGTTTCTAATTATAAACTAGATTTTAAAAATGGAAATAGAGAGTGAAGTACTTGGAATGAAGCACTGGAACATCAAAAGGAAAGATGGGACAAGAGAGAGTTGAGGATTCTAATTATGATCAAAGTACATTATACTTGTATAACTGTATGATAATGAAGCTTATGATTTTGTGAAATTAATATGGCAGGACAGAGGGAAGAGAGGGAGAGGGGGAGGGAGAGGAAGGGGAAGGAATGGGGAGGGGTAGGCAGAGGAAGAAAGAGAGGCAGAAAGAGAGATTTTCTTATGCCAAAGGACTTACTGGTATTTATTGATGAGCTCTCTGAATTGGAAGTTTCTGGATACGTTAGGTGATACAGACTCACTTGGTGAGGCAGATTCACATGGTATTTTGCTGATGCAAGAACTGTGGGGGTACATGTGATGTCTGGAGAAAGTATAAATAAGACTCAGCTTAGATTGACAGGTTTGCATAGCTAGCTTTGTAATGCTTTGTTGGTCTGAACTCTTCATCTTTGCTTATCTTGCTTCATTGATAGAAGTACAGGCAAGGCAGAGAACTACTGCTGGCACCCCAGCTGGTCCTGGTTGCTCCTGCTGACCCCTGCTGATTCAGCAGAGGCCTGGTGGTTCCTGCTAGATTGTGCCATTTTGCTGATATGCGTTTATCCTGGCACTATTGTATTGGATTGTAGGAGATAAAAATCATTCCAAGGAACTACTTCAAAAGAGAACCACATCCCCTTGGCCTATTTACCATCTTTTCTCCCCTACCTTTGGATAGTAGGCTAGAAGTAGGGGGGGGGAGTTGAAGTTTTTGAGAACACTTATTAAAAGCAGGTTTTGAGTTTAATGACTGATTATGGTATGGATCCCCGTGGTGGGGTAGTCTCTGTATGGTCCATCCTTCCATCTTAGCTCTAAACTTGGTCTCTGAAACTCCTTTCATGGGTATTTTGTTTCTTCTTCACAGGAGGAATGAAGTATTTACGAGCTGGTCTTCCTTCTTGATGTTCTTGTGTTTTGCAAATTGTATCTTGGATATTCTAAGTTTCTGGGCTAATATCCATTTATCAGTGAGTGCACAGGACAGCTAGTGCCTACTTAAGGGACCCTGATATAGCTGTCTCGTACAGAAGTGGATGCTCATAATCATCTATAAGAGGGAACACAGGGCCCACAATGGAGAAGCTAGAGATAGAACCCAGGAGCTGAAGGGTTCTGCAACCCTAGAAGAGGATCAACAATATGAACTAACCAGAACCCCCAGAACCCATGTCTCTAGCTCCATATGTAGCAGAAGATGGCCTAGTCGGCCATCATTGGGAAGAGAGGCCCCTTGGTACTGCAATCTTTATATGCCCCAACACAGGGGAACGCCAGGGTCAAGAAGTGGGAGTGGGTGGACAGGAGAGCAGGGAGGGGGGAGGAGGGAGGGGACTTTCAGAATAGCATTTGAAATGTAAATTAAGAAAATATCTAATAAAAAAATTGGAAAAAATTTTTTAAAAACCGCTCTGAACATGAAAAAAAAAAGCAGGTTTTGAAAATCTAAGCCTACAGATGTCAGCAAACATGAAGCACATAATTCTTGAACTGTTCGTTACTTTGCAGCCCGTTCATGTTACTAACACAGACTAGCCTATTGAACTTTGATATGGTATCCTACCCTTGCAATAAGGTTGGATGAACAATCATTTAAGATTCTGTGAGGAGAACTCCAAGTCCTCTTAGTAGACTCATTGGTGTATCTCATGGTACAAATACTTTATATTTCAAATCCACTTTATTATTATTCCACCCATCCATATAAATTCCATGGATATTAAAGTAAGTATATATTAAATTGAGGAAAACATGATAGGTGAAAAATAGACAACACCCACAAAATACATTAAACAGAGGTGCAGAGCTAGCACCTATAGAAAGTCATCATCCCTATGTATAAGCACTGTTGAACATGAAAGTACTCCTCACACTACCTTTTTTACATCTCTTTGTTAGAAGAATAGACGTGCTTCGTGCTTTTTTTTCCCCATCACTAAGTAGGCTTGTAGGTGAATCTCTCAGTCTTGACAGGCTATACAGTTAGTTTGAGGCCCCTAGTTTTTGTTGTTGTTGTTGTTGTTGTTGTTGTTTTTCCAATTCTTTATTAGGTATTTTCTTCATTTACATTTCAAATGCTACCCTGAAAGTTCCCTATACCCTCCCTGCCCCCTGCTCCCCTATCCACCCACTCCCACTTCTTGGCCCTGGCATTCCCCTGTACTGGGACATATAAAGTTTGCAAGACCAAGGGGCCTCTCTTCCCTGTGATGGCAACTAGGCTATCTTCTGCTACATATGTAGCTAGAGACATGAGCTCTGGGGGTACTGGTTAGTTCATATTATTGTTCCACCTATAGGGTTGGAGACCCCTTCAGTTCCTTGGGTACTTTCTCTAGCTCCTCCATTGGGGGCCCTGTGTTCCATCCAATAGCTGACTGTGAGCATCTACTTCTGTATTTGCCAGGTACTGGCATAGCCTCACAATAGACAGCTATATCAGGGCCTTTCAGCAAAATCTTGCTGGCATATGCAGTAGTGTCTGCGTTTAGTGGATGATTATGGGATGGATCCCCTGGTGAGGCAGTCTCTGGATGGTCCATCCTTTCATTTCAGCTCCAGAGCTATCTAATGAGACAAAAGTATTTCTTTTTTAACATTGCCATAAGAGACAAAATGGTTTACTGTTCTCAGGATTAATTGAGGAACTGATGGATTCACCTTCTTTCTTTACATTTTTGTATTAATATCCATAGCTATCAATTATTTAAAAATAATCTAAAAATAAAATAACTCAAAATAATAGGGAAATAGTTTTATCTTTAGGAACAACATAATAATTTGTTTTATATATATATATATATATGTAATGCTTGCAATTACTATAATTTTTAATATTGTTTTCTACAATGTTAGTTTATTCCCTAAACATTTTTCTTGTCCTTGGTAGCAGTATAAAAAATGAAAAATATATCAAAATGTTTTCCTTGGCATCTATTTTGTATTATACCCTAATTATTTCCTGTTTCTGCCTGTTTCCTTGCTGAGTCAGCACAATCCCTCTCACCTCTCATTACTACTCTAAGCATTGGAGCAGAGATGACTGGGGTTACAGGTTAAGAATGTGACTGGAATTGAGACCGAGCTTCTGAAGGATGTGTTTTGAATATATATATATATATTCATTGGGTGATGGTATGTGCTGGAACAGGATGATCAAGTAGAGACAGGGTAAGAGGAGGGAAAGTGAGTTGTGGGAAAGAATACATGCATAGATAGCTATAATGAAGGGACATTTAAGGGGTGCCACGGAAAAACTAATCTAGTAGAAATGTCCTAAGCTACATGAAATTGCCAGATATTAGGAGAGAGAGAGTTTCAACTGGCCATCTCTTGCCACCAAATAAAGCTTTGAGGATTAAGTTACATCTAATTAAGTTTTTGGTCAAAGGGGACAAATATAAATCATTCACTCTCTACAAATTGACATCAAGGTCCGAAAGTTGAAGACAACACCCACAAAATACATCAAACAGAGATGCAGAGCTAGCACCTATAGAAAGTCATCATCCCTATGTATAAGCACTGTTGAACATGAAAGTACTCCTCACACTACCAATAAGACAAACATAAACACCAACCCTGCTACAAACTTTGACCTACAATGATATCCTGCCTGTAAGTTATGCTAGGTCAAGGTTACACAAAGGTTGTGGGAGTAACCATCCAATGACTTAATGTGCTTTCCATGAGATGAAAGTCATGCCCAACACAATTTGGGTAACCATGAGCCAGAGGACTAGATATTCCAGAGTCCTATGTTAAAAACAAATCAAGCTGGTCAAAAACCCAAAAAGAAAAAGACTTATAAAGACTTATAAATAGACTCCAAATGATATTCCTTTATATTTATACATCAGTACCTTGTTCAGCTGCTATAAGATAAACTCCATCCTTGGCAGATATGAATGAGTATAGAGACCAATAGCCAGACATTGCACAGAGAATAGGAGACCTTGGAAAATTCAGCAGCAAATAGGATGTTTCCATTAAACCTTTACCCTTAGGTCTCAGGCAACCGAAATGGAAGAGGAGGCAAAAACTATAAGATCCAGATTGGATGAAGAGCACCAAGAAAACAAGGTCCTCTACAACAACATAAGCAAAGCTCTTATGTCCTAAGAGACTGAAGCAGCACACAAAGGCCTGCATGGAGGGCACCAAGAAAACAAGGCCCTCTACAACATAAGCAAAGCTCTTACAACCTAAGAGAGTGAAGCAGCATGCCCAGGGCCTGCATGTATTTCATCCCAAGTCCACTGTCCATAGATTATGTTTTCCAGTTTAATGTTTTTATAGAATATGTGACCATGAAAGTGAATGAGTCTCTGATTCTTGTGCCTTCTCTTGGGCTCCTTTCCTTCTTTCAGTTTGTCATGGTCAACTTCAATGTAATAGTTATTGTTTTATCTTATTATACATTATGTTGTTGTATTTAAATATTGAAGGAATGAAGGAATAAAATCCTAGCCACCAGGTTAAAGGTTAACAACAGAATTGTTACTTTTACCGATTGAGGGAGAGAAAATCAGGTTTCTCCAATAGAGTGACATGGACTTTACCAAACACTCCAGAACAGGCCTCATGTTCAGGAATGATGGAACAACATATAACAGACAAACTACATATTTGTGGTATGTGTGTATGTGTGTTTTCATTCTGTTAGAGTTTTGGTGTTGGTTTTTTTTTCTTTGGGATTTTTCTCTTGGTTGTGCTATATATTCGGCTTTTTTTTCTGAGAAAGACCTTAAAATTGAGTATGGAGAAAGTATCTTTTAAATTAATTTACATATTAAAAAGACATAATAAAAAACCAAAAAAATTAAAAGGCATTTTTTCTTACAAATATAGCCTTAGAGATATTTAAGAAGAACATATGCATCTAATTTTTGTAAATGTGTGTACTTATTTGCGGCAAAAACTTGGAAAGAATGATAGGAAGTTTGCCCCATCTACTAACAGAGCTAATAAAGGACTCTAAAAGAAATTTATAATTAATTGTACATTAGTGAAGACATTTGTAGAATTTTAATGGTTTTTGAAGAAAATATAACAAGGAGGATAAAAGTAGTCTTTTGTTCTTTTGCATAATAGTTAACTTTTCAATACCATCTTAGCCTTTTTATTAAAAAATGAAATTTCTGTTAGACATAATTACTCTTCAGTCGGAAGAACTACCATTAGCATTCCTGGTAGTGCAGTTTGTCTGGTTAAAATATACAGCACACACTTTTAGCATACAAATGCTTATTCAGGTGACAGCAAATGCTAGGAGAATATGGAGAAAGAGGAACATTCTTCCATTGCTGGTGGAATTGCAAGCAGGTATAATCACTTTGGAAATCAATCTGGCAGTTCCTCAGAAAATTAGAAATATTTCTACCCAAAGACCCATCTAAACAACTCATAGGCATATACCCAAAAGATGCTCTATCATATCACAAGGACAATTGTTCCACTATGTTCATAATTGCCTTATTTATAAAAGCCAGAAGCTATTAACAACCCAGATGTCCCTCAATGAAAGAATGGATACAAAAAATCTGGTACATTTCCATAATGGAATATTATTCAACTATTAAAAGCGACTTCATAAATTTTGCAGGCAAATATAATGAACTAGAAAATAACATCCTGAGTGAGGTAACCCAAAAGGACATGCATGATCTGTCCTCACTGATAAGTAGATAATATCCCAAAAGCTTAGAACTCCCACAATACAACTCAGACCTTAACAAGAAGGAAGCTTAACAAGAGAGAAGGCAAAGCTGTGGATGCTTCAATTCCACTTGGAAGAGGGAGAAAATAATTATGGGAGTCGAGGGAGCAAGGGAACTGTGTGGGAGAGGGGAAGGGAGGAGAAGGAAAAGGGGGAAGGCAGGATTAGGTATGGGAAGAGACAGGAGAGAAGTCCAGAGGTCCAGGACAATGGATAGAAATATATAACAGGGATGGGGGAAGACAGAGGTAACCACTAGAAATTCCCAGAAGCTAGGGATGCTAGAGGCTCCCAGGGCCCAATTTTGATGACATTAGCTGAAACCCAAAAGCAGGGGGATAGATCCTGAAGAGATCACCTCCAGTAGATAGACATAGCCCAAAATGGGAGACCACCCATCTCAAAATCTTTAACCCAGAATTGTTCCTGTCTAAAGGAAATTCAAGGACAAAAATGGGAGCAGAGACCGAAGGAAAGGCCATCCTACTTTAGGATTCATTCCATATGCAGACACCAAACCCTGACACTATTACCAATGCCAAGAAGTTCTCACAGACAGAAGCCAAGTATGACTGTCCTCTGAGAGGTTCTGCCAGCACCTGACTAACACAGATGATGATACTCACAGCAAATCATTTTACTGAGCCCTCAGACCCCATTGGAGTGTTAGGGAAAGGACTGAAAGAGCTGAAGGGGATTGTAATCCAGTAGGAAGAACAACAATATCAACTAAATGAATCTGTCAGAGCTCCCAAGGATTAAACCATCAACCAGAGAGTATACAGGAGTGGATAGATGGTTCCTGCTATGTATGTAATGGAGGACTGCCATATCTGACATCAATGGGAGGGGAGGCACTTGATCTTATGGAGGCTTGTTGCCCCAGCGAAGGGGGATGCTAGAGGGGTGAGGCAAGAATGAGTGGCTGGTGGGGGAGCACCTTCATAGAGCAAAGGGTTGGGGGGAAAAGTAATGGGGTCGAGGGGGTCTTGCAGAGGGGGATACCAGGAAGGGGGAAATGTTTGAGATGTTAATAAATAAAATAAATTTTAAAATAATAAAATGATTACTAAGGCAAGCAAACTCACAGATGCACGCTTAACTTCCAGTATAGAAGAATCTAGAGTTTTTTCTTGATGTAAGCTTCAGTAATGTAACACATTGTTATTAAAGGTATTTCTCACACTGTGCACTCGACCTGGAGATATTTAAATAAATATAGGTTTGTCCCTTTAATCCACATGGCATGTGCTTTCTCATATCCTTGTGTTTATTTCCCCTCTTGCAATCACAAATTTAACCTTTTTCTCTAATCCCATGATTTTTTTTTTAGATAATGTAGATAAATGAAATTGTGCAGTGGCTATCTTCCTTTTTAAGAGAATTTACTCAATACCGATACATCTATACTATAATTTGTAAAATCGTTAATCTCATTGTCCATCTATTTATACAATCCTTGTCCAGTGGAGATGGCAATGAAAATAAAGGCAATCATTACAGAAAGCATCTGGTGGTTTCTAAGTATGTTTAAAAAGGATGACGCTGAAAAGCAGCCATTCTTAGATTATGTAATCAAGGAATTAAATTGAGAGGGCAAACAAATGTCTTCATTCTCAAGCTTATTTTAGCATTATGCAGGATAATAAAAATCTGCAGTGAATTTTGAATATTCAATTTTATTCTTCTTTAGTACTTACCCTGAGACTATGTTATTTTATCGTCTTCTTGATTATAATCTTAATAGGTGAATAAAACTTTTTTCCAAGGGACTAAGACATATATACATATTTTCTTAGACCCTTCATTTTTCTGATATTGCTCTTCATTTGTATGTGTCATCTTTTCTGGCTTAAGGATGCAAGATAGCTAAAGAAATATGGCATATAGAATAAAATTAACATTTGAGACAATAGATTGATTATGAAATGGGGAGAAAGTGGGGAAAAGCCTCGAAGATATGGGCACTGGGGAAAAATTCCTGAACAAAACAGCAAAGGCTTGTGCTGTAAGATCAAGAATTGACAAATGGGACCTTATAAAGTTGCAAAGCTTCTGTAAGGCAAAAGATATTGTCAACAAGACAAAAGGGCCACCAACCGATTGGGAAAGGATCTTTACTAATCCAAAATCTGATAGGGGACTGATATCCAATATATATAAAGAACTCAAGAAGGCGGACACCAGAAAATCAAATATCCCCATTAAAAAGTGGGGCACAGAGTTAAACAAAGAATTCTCAACTGAGGAATACCGAATGGCTGAGAAGCACTTGAAAAAATGTTCAACATCCTTAATCATCAGAGAAATGCAGATCAAAACAACCCTGAGATTCTACCTCACACCAGTAAGAATGGCTAAGATCAAAAATTCAGGTGACAACAGATGCTGGCGTGGATGTGGAGAAAGGGGAACACTCCTCCATTGTTGGTGGGAATGCAAGCTGGTTCAACCACTCTGGAAATCAGTCTGGCGGTTCCTCAGAAAATTGGACATAGTACTAC